>JASDQU010188933.1:0-20352 GCA_032191745.1 Picea mariana | reverse complement strand
TGTCGTAGGGAGCGTTGCAACACTCTGTGCACCCTTCCGGGGGAGCGCTAGTCTCTTTTTGAGAGTTTTTTCCTTCTTCTGCTCAGTCTTTTGCAACCTTTTTTGCAGAGATATTTACCCAGAGTATGTGGCTGGTTTGTGAAGTTGTTTGGATTGTTTTTTTATTGTTTTTTATGCTTATCACTCCCTATTGTCTTGCTTGGAGCTTGAAACCTTTTTCAGAAATGTGAAATTGTCTTTTCTAGCTGCTTTTTGACAGGGCAGTTTTGAGTGATTTATCTTTCTCCCTATCATTTCTTGGATTCTTCTCTACATTTTATTGTATTCCTTGAATGATTGATTGGTTTTAGAATCCTTGATGGTGTTATTTCTTGTTAGAACAGGTTTCTACTTGTTTTCTTTCATACCTCACTGCCTTGAGTGTGTGCTTTGTTTGTAGCCCTTTTGCTTCGTGTCTTTTGCATCTGCATATGACTCTTTCTCATGATTGAAAGTAGTGGAGCATTGAAGGTTTTGTATTTACTTTATGTATACGTCATAATAAAACAAAGAAGATAAATCCATTTTTTCTTTTGGGTAGTGAAACTAGCTTGCAATTGAAGTAGAAGAATTGCATGGTTTTTGGCTTTTTTGGGACATTGTGCATCTGTAATGATGAATGTTTTCTCCTTCTCATAGTATAGATTTCACAGAAATGAAAAGATTTCATCTTCATCTCTTTGCATAACTTTTGAGTCATAAAAACACCATATTGTCCATGCCATTTTCGTTTTGAGTAAAAACAACCTTAAAAATAAAGTGCTAAACTAAAAATTGATTAGACATTTTTTTTATTTTCTGGTAGAAAACCTACATTAGATTAGTTGTAGGGATTTGGAATAGGTGTGAAAGATAAATTTCCAAATATGAAAACAAACATAGAATCTTGTGTTAGGGAGTGGTGAAATCCAATTGCTACATTTTGTCCTGGGAAGCCCTTCTCACACAAGGGTCAAACCTGAGGTCGCATTAAGACTGGCAGAGTTACTCACCTTGCTTTTTTGGTCTTTGTGTAGATATTTCATGTATTATGGGGGTCACTTGAAGGTATACCCACAATGATGAGTGGAAGCCTTTCAAGTTGATTTCGGGCCAGATACCCTGCCCTTCCACAGGGATTGGACTGTCGATTATTTCCACATGCATCATTGTTGTAGCTGGTAACCTTAGTGGCCTATCTCTTTAGGGTCTTTACACAAGGTGACTGTGGAGGGGCAAGTCTTCACGGTACCCAGAATCGACGTTGGACAAACTCACTCGGGATCCTTGAAGGGTATACCCAAGGTTATGTGTGGGAGCTTGCACCAAGGCATAAGTCCATTAAGCAGGTCATCAACGTAACTTTTCCACTTTCTCTATCACATCCCCTTCTTACTTTGTTCTCGTGACATTGGATTTCATCACCAACTAATGTTCTCATTGTGAGAAGGTTTTGTTTGCTTGTTTGCTTACTAGATTTTTAGCGTGTGTTGTTTGTTCTCCCTAACATAATCTAGGTTGGATCTTTATTTTTTATGGCATCAGTTACCGGAATGACCAATGAAGGAACCCCTTTGCCAAGGGAAACCTTTGTTTTTCCTTCTTACATAAATGTTGGTCCTCCTTACATCACTACTTTGAGCCTTCCAGGTCTCACAATTGGGTTACCGGTATGGTTGTTTTCCACTCTGATGATCTCGAATTCAGGTGCTTCAGATGTAAGCACACCACCCACACATCAACCTCATGTCGACCTTTCTCCTTCTTTGTCCGTCATGTCTTCTTCCATTTCTCCTTCTTCCCCTAGTGAAATCTCTAAAGAGAGTAGCTAGGTTGATAAGAAGAAGAAGAAACAAAAAGAGAAGAAGAAGAACCAGAAAGGGACCAAGCCTCCAACTACATCAGATGTTGGATCAAGGCAACCAACTACTATTGATCATATTGGGAGTGTTGATGAGGTCGACAAGATTAAAGTGAAGAATATGAAACCCAAATTCCCTTGCATTCTTTGTAAGGGTGACCACTTTCTGAGGGATTGGCCTGGTCTTCCCAAGGTATTAGAAATGTGGTCTTCTATGTCATCAGTCCCTGCTGGACATGTTGGTGACACCCCATCAACTAGTGATGTTAAGGTTGGTAAGAAGAAGACAACTATCAAATTTCCTTGTATGTTATGTGAAGGTGATCATTATTCTCACCTTTTTCCTTGTATGGATGAGGCTTCTTCTCTTTTGGAAAAGCTTCAACTTCCAACTAGTTATTGTAATATTCCCCCCAACCCTCTGTTAGTTGATGGAATGGTCAACCTGTTCCCATCCCCAGTCAGTCTGGTTGATCAGGTGGTCAATCTAGTTTCATCCTCGGTTGAACCACTAACCAAAGTAGTTGATCCAGTTTCGTCATCGATCAGCCCCGCTTTTCGTCTGGAAAGTGAAACCCAAGTGACTAATCCAGTCCCATCATTGGTCAGTCCCACCCTTCATGTGAAGAGTGCCAATGTGGTCAATCCCACTCCTCCTCTGACGAGTGCCAAAGTGGTTTCTCTGCTCCCTTCATCAGTCAATCTGGTTGATCATGTCATCAATGTAATCATGTCCTCAGTTGAACTAGTTGACAAAGTGGTTGATCCAATCCCATCTTCAGTCGATCCCGCTCTCCTGTTAGAGAGTGAAACCCAAGCAGTTGATCCTTTTCCACCTGTCGACCCCATTCTCCCCTTGGAGAATGAAACCAAGGTGGTCAATTTGATGTCTTTATCAATCGATCCTACTCTCCCTCTAGAGAGTAAACCTGATTCTTCCCACATTTTTCTCATTGATACAAAATATACCATGCTGGGGGGAATTCCTCCCTCTCCTGCAAAACCCCCTCCAAGTAATGAGGCCATCCTTTTTGATTGGGGTGTGCTAACTAGACCTCGTCTTCCTTCTCACATTCCTTTCAAGATTACAGTACAGGTTTGTGGTCGAGATGTTCCTCATGTGTTGATAGATGAAGGTTCATTCGTTAGTATTTTGTCCTCTATTGCTTGGCAAGCTTTGGGTTATCCTCAGCTTGTGCCAGTTTCCCAGAATCTGTTTGATTTTAACAGAAGAACCAATCAACCTTTAGGGATCCTTCCTCAGTTTCCCATAACTTTGGGAGGGAAAATTGTCTTTGTTGATGTCATGATAGTCCAAGACCCCTTGTATTTTGATTTACTCCTTGGGCGAGATTATGTCTATGCCATGAAATCTATTGTGTCAACTTTTTTTCGATTGATATCTTTCCCGTAAGAATGGTGACTATTGACTTTCATGCGGTGGTCCTGACTTGATTACCAACCTAATGACCTCCCTAAATGGTTCTTATATGTCATCGGTATCACCCCTGCCATAGGTCAATTATGTGGCGTTGTCTCCCATGACTTCAACTTCCAATGACTTAAATCCGGTAGTTGACATGGTGATCTATTCGGTAGGGCTATTGGAGATTGATCTTCTTACCCCTGTCGCAGCCCTCGACATGTGTTCCTTCCGGATCATTATTCTTCCATCCAGTGAAGATCTCTTGGAAGCCATGACCCAGTTTTGTCCCTTGACATGGTGTCCTTCCAGAGCATTATCCTCTTGGAATCCATGATCAAGAAGAAGTCATGGGCATAGTTTTCCTCTCTATAGTAAGCTCGTTAAAAAATGAAACAAAGGTTATGAGAATAGTTTTTCCTCTCTGTAACAAGATCGTTAAAAAATGAAACAAATATATGGGGATTCAATCCAGAGCCTTGAGCATAGTTATTTTCTTGTGTCAAGCTCATTAAAAAATAAAACAGTCACCTCTCTTGTCAGGTTGAGTCTTTCACTAGATCTCGTAGATTTCGAGTCAAGTCTTTCGTTAGGTCTCGTATTTGAACCTTCTTTTCATCCACCTGTATCCTTTTTCTCCATCTAGTATAGAAAATGGTGACAACCTCAAAGTCGGTGAATGAATATAGATCAGTCTTTCTTTCTATGTATGAAGGGCGATAGAGTTCAGTTGGTGCATCCAAGTTCTTTGCAATCCAACTATATATATCTCCCATACCCTCATCAATGGTGCTGAAATGCATATTCTTTGTTTATACTATGTCATGTTGATCAATGATGGTGGCAGCCATTTGCTAAAACAAGTGCAGGTGGGTGTACATGTCGATGATCGCCTCATTTAGTTATGTTTTTTCCTTCTGTATACTATCTTTGAAAATATGTAGGCTACCCTTGTAGATATTTACTTTCTCAATATTTTCCTCCAATTCTCTGATCCTTGCCTCCTCCTACATATTTTGTTGCCATAAATTATGAATGTTGTCTTCTATGTCATTCATGAAAGTTGTTCTATAGGAGGCTATGGTGACTAGATATTCATTGACATTTCCATTTATATGGGTCTGTGTAAGAACTGGAATTGGATTTCCCCTTGTCACTGGCACTTTCTTCACTTTTTCTTGTACAATCCTACCCTATACTTTGTCGTATGTGAATTTATTTAAACTTGTCACTTCATTTCCCTTAAACAGGGCAAGGAATCCTAGATCCATCCCACTGACGGTGTCCATCAGAAATGTCTCATTTTTTTTGGAATATTCTTCTTCCTTGCGTCGTTTTTACTCAGTTGTTTTTTCTAGAGTTTCCTTGGTTCCCTTTTTTGATGCCTTTGTTTTTATTGTTACATTTTCTATTTCTTTTTCAGTTGCTTCATTTTGTTCAACTTCTTTTTGGGAAACTTCCTATCTTTTTTCTTCCACTGTGGCTATTGTTGTTGTTTATTCTGGATTGGTTTTAGCCTTCGATTTATCCTTGTAAGCCTTCCTCTTCTTTTCAACGACTTCGTTCTTTTTCTTTTGGAACTTTTATTTCTTCCTCCTCTTCTTGTCTACTATTGTTTCATCCTCCTCAGCCAATCTTGACTGCACAGATGTAGTCGCGACATATTTTCTTGTTGCTTCCTCTTCTTCTTATTTCCTTTTGGCCTCCTCCTTCCTTTTCTTCATCGATAATCCTTCCAATAGGTTTACCATGTCTTTTGAAAATTAATTCATCGTAATTCCTCTCACTGAAACGTAATTCTTCTTCCTCCCAAACCTATGATGTGTATACCCAAGGTACACCAATATTGTTGAAGTGTTCTTTGACGAACTTCTTTGGGTCATGCCTTTTTAACCTCTCTTCCCCAAAGTGGCATGATAACAGTGTATCCACTTCTTCTTGTGCCTAATTTTTATTTATGAAGGAGTAGGCACCAATCTATAATAGGAGTGGTGGCCATATAGCCTTCTTATGTTGGCAAAGAAATCCCTAAACTCTATTGATCATTGCTTGATAATCCACTTCCTCAAGCACTAGTTTATCTAGTACAAACCGATGAAGTAGATAGGGAGATTTCATATCTCTATATAACCTCATATACGTGTCGTGTTCCATCAAGTGAAAATCCTCTATTCTCTTGATGACAAATAATTCTTTGTTAGTCATATATGGGTTTGGTGTGAAAAATATGAACTCATATAGCAGATCCAAGAAGTGCTCACATATATTTTGGTACTTCATTCTAAAATTTTGCTCCCATATCACTTTGAAATATATGTGAATGGACAGGTATGATGAATGCCATGCCAAACCCATCTTAGGGTATTTGTGGGCTACACATATGATGTCTATGAGGTATAAATACATATGGAAATCTGAGAAGGTTCTAGGCAGGGCTTCCACAACTGTTGTGATGGCCTCTGCTAGATTGGCTAATAGAATGTCATCCCAGTTGAATGAAAATCCTTTGTCTACATAGTGATAAATCAAAGTCATGTCTAAAAGGGGGAATTTGGAGGCATAATACTCTCTATATAGAATGATAGCATTGACGCCATGAATTGGTAAGGACTTCTCAATACGGTTGTGAGGTATCCACCGGTTGGTTTGAGCTTGAATTGTTTATCTATTGTGTACCATCTGGGGCACAAGTCTTTAATTGTATGCTTGAATTCACCGAGAAGTTCGTTGTCTAGCTTCTTGGTCCCCTTCTCTAGGTAATAACATTGGCTAGGTCTTTAGGCTAGGATGATGTTATAGGTTCTCCTTTGGAATTATGTATATACATGTTCCCCAAGTCCACATGTTTAATTATCTAGGAAATGGCATCGGTACATGGGAATACAACATCGCGGGTTGCTACTATATGTATCCTATACTTTTTGATGTTCTTGAAAATATTGAGCTCGTCTTGGTCCTCGACATCAGTAGCAAATTTTTTTTTCTTAAACGTCTGATAGACATCTCCCCATTTGAGAGTATTTTCTCATTTATCTAGGAATATGGATGTGTCATTGTACATTGTACCTCTAATGTCTAGCTAATCTTCGATATGGAGGCCACTCTCGGAGGCCTCTGTGACAAGTGTATTGCTAGTTTCCNTATATGTATCCTATACTTTTTGATGTTCTTGAAAATATTGAGCTCGTCTTGGTCCTCGACATCAGTAGCAAATTTTTGTTTCTTAAACGTCTGATAGACATCTCCCCATTTGAGAGTATTTTCTCATTTATCTAGGAATATGGATGTGTCATTGTACATTGTACCTCTAATGTCTAGCTAATCTTCGATATGGAGGCCACTCTCGGAGGCCTCTGTGACAAGTGTATTGCTAGTTTCCTTCTTCTTCGGGCACATCTCTAAATCTTCCAAGCATAAATGAAATCAATTCAAAGACAAAACCATAAATTATATCTATATCTATATCTATATCTATATCTATATCTGTATATATATATATATATATATATATATATATATATATGAGAAAAAATAAGTTCATATGAGTGTGTTATGTGAAATACCTGAGTCACTTGTGTTGAAGCTAGGTGGAAGATCATCATCAAAAGACAAGAGTATTATAGCAGGCATCATGGACATCTAAGCCTTAGTGAAAAGGTTAGAGCAAAAAACTAGGTTGATTAAGCCAGAATTATCTTGGCAGCAGGTTAACGGGATTAAAACCGGATCAATTCGTATGAACTGATCCGATGTACATATAAGGATTTCATGTTAGATGTGTCGATGAAATAATGAACACACTGGAAAAGTTTACACAAAATCCTTTGAATACATCGGAGCACTTTGTGCAAAGTTTGATGGTGGGTAAGCATGAGGACCAGAGAGGTTGGTATTAAATCCTTCGGTTTACACTGAAGGTATTCATGTTAACTCCTCCAACACTATTGGATGTTTTCATGTCAAGTATGTTAATTGTACTAGTCTAGTTGGTAAGAAATCCTCTGGCTAGACCAAATCACTTCGTGATAATTTCACCGATGTAGCATCAATTTATTTAAGTGTTAATAAGGTTGTTTATTTCAAAGGGGAAATTGAATAAATTTTGTTTAAATCCTTGGGTGAATATTGGAGGAGTTAATGTTAAAATCCTTTGATGAACCAGAGACTTCAGTGCGAAAATAACTGGTTAGGCCAAAATACTTTATAACAATGTCCCCAGTTTACACAACAATTTATCAAAATTTAATTGAGTGTTGGTCTATGGTTTTAGCTTGAGTTCCAGATTCAAGTATTAAGGTTGCGATAGATTGGGTTTTCAATCTATGTGATACTTAGACTATGGGAAAAATGCTCAATGAAAGATGGGATCTAAGACTATTCATTGGCCAAGGTTTTGGTCGATAGTTTATGCTTTCTTTTAGGGTTTCTCACCCTAGTGATTGGGGGAAGGTTCAGTTTTATAGATTTCCACTCGAATGGTGAGGGGTTTGGGTAGTGTCAAACAAATTCTACGGGAGGAACAATGCATATGGCACTGGTAAAGAGGCTAATTCAGCTCAAAGTTTGGGATATAATCCCATGAAGATGGCCCTCGGGATGTACATGACCTATGTAATGGATGAACAGAGGAAGGTCAAGGTTGTGAGGTGAAGAGGGTACTGGTTAAAACGTCGAATGTTCCTTGGATGCATGAGGTCGAGGCTCGCAAAGGTGGGAAACAAGTCTATTGTGATAGTTAAAACAACAAAAACCGTAACCCTAAATTGACTCGTAAATTCACATAAATGAAGCACCTCCAAGTAGATTAGGGCATACCTGTACTAGTTTTCACATGTGAGATGTTAGCCAGTCGAGGGGAAATTTGAATCCATGGTCTCTCCCTTGGAGGTTTTAACGATGTGATCACTATGATAGTTCCTATATTCTTTGGTGCTTCAAAAGAATGGTGATAAAATATAAGGGTGACCACCATTTTATAATCCTTGTGCTAAATGAATGAGATTAGAAGGGGAGGAATGTGTCCACTTGAGGAGTTAATGGAAACAAATCATGTGTATTATGGAGGTTTTGACATGAATTATGTTGTATGATATCAAAAATGAAGGCATAAACCCCTCTGGTTTGATCAGAGGAGTTGGTAGGAACTCCTTTGGTCAAGCCAGGGGAGTTAGAAAAAAGTTGCATGATGTGCATATGGAGGAGACAATGAAACTCCTCTGGTTCAACCAAAGGAGTTTGTAATAACTCCTTCGGTTGAATTGGAGGAGTTTATACAAATTCATGTGGTGCAAGCTCGGTGTTTCAGAAGGATTTGATGGAAATGATTAGATGTTCATTGAAGGAGTTGGAAGGAACTCCTATGATTTATACTGGAGGACTTTGAACTAACTTATCTGATGACAAAAAGTTTTCTTCAAAATTTTCCTAAGTGTCAAAAATCAAAATTGCAAACTCAACCAAACTATGAAAATTAAAGTTTCTAGCTTAGAGAGGGAGGAGAAACCACACTCAATTGTTAATGAAAAGACTCAAGTCAAGAATTTTTCAAAGAAGAGAACAAAGGGGCTTCATTTTCTTAGGTAATGGATTTTCATGCAAGAAATACGATAAAAACAAGGTTTGTTGTTGTCTTTCACAACACTTCAAAATAGGTGCACTAGTAAGTAAATATTTCAATAAATGAAAACTTTCTTCGCACTCTGTTTTCCATTAAAAATTAGTTCCCTTCTTATGTATAGAAGTGATGGGATGAAAAATATTTGAGAAACCCCTTATAGTATTTTTATAATCCCATAAAATATCTGACTTCTGAAACATTCTTTAGTGTTGTCCATCCTTTAATGGCTTCAATCTTCTCTGGATCTACTACTATACCTTCCTCTTAAATGATGTGCCTCAAATAATGGATATTCTCTTGGTAAAAGGAGAACTTTCTTAGCTTGGTATTCAATTGATGCTCCCTTATCACTTGCAACACCATTGTCAAGTCATGTTCATGTTCGTCCATTGACTTGGAATAAATAGGCATGTCATCCAAGAATGAAATGAAAAACTTATCCATATAGTTTTTTAATAAAGAACATAAAGAAAATTAGTGCATTGGTTAGTACAAATGGCACCACTACAAATTCATAATTACCATACCTAGTTGTAAAAGATATCTTATTGATGTCTTGTGCATTGATTCTCACCTGATGATATCTTGATATTAGGTCTATCTTTGAAAATATCTTTTCCACTCTTAGTTGATTAAAGAGGTCATCAATTCTGGGTAGAGGGTATTTTTTCTTCAAAATGGCCTTATTAGTTGTTTAAAGTCAATACACAACCACATTATTCCATTCTTATTCTTCACAAAGAGTATTGGTGCTCCCCAAGGTGAAACACTTGGGTGTATGTGCCCTTTCTCCAACAATTATTCTAAATGAATTTGTAGCTATTTTAATTGTGGTGTGATCATTCTTGAAGGAGTATTTTATATTGGGGAAACTTTGGTTTCTAAATCAATTGAGAAATATATATCCCTTTTTGGTGGAAATCCTAGTATTTCTTTGAATACATCCTCAAACTTTTGTAACACTAGAAAATATTCAAGACTTGGCCCTTTGGTCTTGTTTGGATCCTCCGCATGAGATACATACAATTGACATCCTCTCTTAAAACATCTCTTCAGTTGTAAGGATGAAATATCCCTTATGGAAATGGGTCTTGGGATTCCTTTCACAAGGCTTCGCTTTCCTCCTTCATCAAGACATGTAAATGTCTTATGATGAAAATATAGGACAAAATGATGCTTTTCCAACCAATCCATTCCAATTAGGATATCATAAGATACTAATGGTATAATATTCATATCATCATTTGTATTCACTCCATTTATATCTATTATACAACCTATGACAATCTCATTGATCCTTCTTTTGGTTCCAATGGCTAGTTGAACCAACCATGATCTTTTAAGATTACTTTTCATCAAATGAAATAAGCCCAATACTTTATAATTAATGTAAATATGGCTTAGTTCTAAATCAATTAGAAGAGTAACATGCTAATTTATAATCTTACCTTCCACTTCAATCATATGGGACTAATCCTTTTCTCGTCGGTCTTCTAGGGCTGCATATATCCTTGGAATAATTTTTCCCATGTATTCCACTATAGTATCCTCTTGAATGTTGTGAAATTTCCTCATTTTGTCTTCTCTATGAGGGAAATATTTAGACATGTGATGTTATTTACATCCCCAAAATTTGATTGGTATCCTTCCCATTTTTCACAAGGAATCTTCCATGTTGGATTGATTCTTAGCAGGTTTATTTTGTTGATATGTATTAGGACAGTTTCTATTGAAAGAGGGTTTGAATCCCTTTCTTCTCTAATGTAATTTTCCCTTCTTATCCTTCCAATTCTTCTAAAAATTCTCTCTTCCTTTTCTTTGCTCATACAGGTAATTGGAATTTCTAATGGTCTCTACCAAAGTTCTAGGTTCATCAAATTGAATTGTGTCCTTGTAAAACGATTGCAGTCCACTTAGAAATTTGTGTACTTTCACCTTATCCTCTTTGATAAAACCCACATACCTTAGAAACTCCAAGAACTTCTTTTCATATTCTTCCATGGTTATTCCCCCAACTTGAGTTCAAATAAATTCTCCATCTTCTTGTCATAATAGTGCTTTGAAATATATTGTTGATGGAATTATTTCTTGAATTTCTTCCAAGAAATGTGTTTCTCATCAATGTTCTTGACTTGCTTCAACTGATCCCACCACATATAATTTTTTCCATGCAAATGGTATATGGAAATCCTAGCTTCTAGGTTAGATGAATACCTATGAAACTGGAGATATTTTTTTATTCCAAGAAGCCAAGTTTTAGCATCATCACCCCTTTTTTTTCACCATCAAAGGCTAGTGTCTTAAGCTTCCTAAGATCTCCTTGCAATTTTTCCAACTCATATATTCTTCGTTGATTCCTAATATGAGCCACTTTTGGGTTTGTCCTTGACTCTTCAGATGCATAAAAATTCTTGGATGAATAAGTAGGTAAATAGTTATGTATTGGAGCCCTATTATTACTTCTTGAGTGCCTATATCCTTTGTAGTTATCTCTCCTTACATGGGGTATACCTTCTTCCTCATGCCTTGAGCCTGATCCATTCTTCATTTGTCTTTGTTGTTGGTTTAGGATTTGCAACAACTAAGTATTGATTTTAATTTTTTCTATGATGTGCCCTTATGATTATTTAACTATCATCTCTATAACTATACACTTCCACTCTCAAAATACTCATAGTCTCTACCAATTCTATTGGCTCCACCTTGCTCCTATGTCCATTAAATTATGTCTCCTCCTTACCCAAATTGATATTTTGGCATTTGGATTCCCTTTCGTGACTATAGGTTCTTTGTGAATACTCCATGTCTCTAATATACAATCCTAATCTTGAATTTATCTACTCATACCCCTAATCCTAAAAAATGTGCCAGCAACCATTTTGTTAGAATTATGCATATTATAAAAAAATTGTCAATCAATGTTATAGGTCTTTATTATTCTCTATTCATGAATAATTCTATCACGCTTATCTGGAGTATAATATTTCAATATTATTCTCCTTTGAATTGTGTTTCTAGTGATTATTCTTATGCCTTGATCCGATCTCTAAGCTAAAAGTTATGGCTTCCTGAAAACCCCATTTTCACCCAATTTGTGCACTTTCTCCACTGGTGCAATTTGTCTAGGAGGACAACTTTTGTCAATTGTAGAAGAAAATATATCATGAACCAAGGAAAAGTATGTATTGATTGTAGATGATATTCATGACATTGAACACACAAAAATTGTTATCTTATCAATCTGTTTCTCTAGTAAGATTCTACAACAATTTGGAATTGGCATCTTTGTCATTTTTACAATTTCTCCAAACTTGTATTTTTTAGCAAAACTATCTATCTCCGAAACTAAGAACTTTTGGAAAAAAATCACTATATCAAAGTTGTTTGGATTCATGAGTAGGTAAAATTTTGAGTAAATATAAATAAAATTTTATAGTTTTGTGATTTGGGGTCCCTTTTACTCCTCTTAAAATCCCAAAAATCCCTAAAACGTGGCCCAAAATAGTGGATTTTGGTGTTTTAGTATCCCCACTCCAAACTGCTTGGAATTTGGCGAAATAATCCATTGCTTATTTTTATGATTTCTTTCCTAACACCCCATAAAAATTTCATCAAAAACAAATGTTTTATCCAAGAGTACCACTCTAATCTTCAAAAATCACCAATTCATAAATTTTGGAGAATCGATGCAAAATTGAGAAATGGCCCGCACTGACACTTCTGGAGCCCCCCTCACTGTAGATATACTAATAAAATTTCATTTCAATATGGGTTATTATGCTTCTATTATTGCCAAAATATGATTTTGGTTCCAATCTGGTATTTTTTAAACATAGGATATTATCTACATTTGTGGAATCTACTCGCGTGGTTGTTGATGTGGCACCTCGATTCCAAATGGCACCTTGAAGGGATTCCATGTAAACCCTCTATCCACTATGACCCTTCCTTGTCATCCTCCATCATCCTCCTTTATTCCTTACCTTTCCTTACCCTTTTTCATTTTACCTTTATGCTTCAATATAAAAATATATTACATTCGAACCCCACCTGTACCTGCTACCACATGGAACCATAACAGTAGCCCATGCTATTGGTAGGATCCATCCACTAGATACGATAATGAGCGAGTCCCATCTTGCACCTTCACCCTCCCAACACACAACATGCTTTTACATTAGATCATATGGCATAGGATCGAGGTAGATCGACGATTGATGGTGATATTATAGCTCAATGTGGAGGGGTGTTAATGATGAAAAATGATCTAATACCACAAAACACCTGTTGATGCTAAATTCTAGACTCGAATGTTAAAGGGAAGAGCTAGGCCACCTCAAGTTTATAATGGTTGGTTTTTTTTATTTTGTTGGTCAGTTAGAGGGTTGGTTTTACCAAGACAAGAGCATGGCGGGGTTAGAAAATGATATGGATGAGGGTCCTCCTTGGCTGGTGGCACACAAATGATAAACAAGTGAGATAATAGAGGTAAAAACAAAGGGAAAAAACAAACCACTCAATAAATAATCTGTTTCAAGAAGTTTAATACTTAAAATATCATTTCAAGACATTAAACATGTATCGAAAACACAATTACTCCCATAGGTTGCAATGGAAACAAATATTCACCAAAGCATTTTTTGTTTCACAGGTTGCATATTAGTAAAGACAAGTTATATAATAGACGAAGGAAACGATATGTACTTTGAAAAAATCAGAAACTACATTTAGGTTAAGATAAGATAAAAACACATGTTGATTTGGACAAAAACATTGTCATCAAGAGTATATTCACCAGGTAGAGAGATTTAATCCATGCATAGAACAGGTTCAACTAGCTTGATGTATTGATCTTCTTTTTCAAAAATCCGAACCCCTAAAACATACAAAAAATGCATATTTATCAAAGTTGCAGAGGCTTCTTCTTCACAACTACTCAATTCACCTTTTAGTATTATGTTTGTGTTTCTAAGCTTGTTATTTTCAGTTTCAACATGCTTCAACTTTTCAAGATTTTCATCTTCTTGTTCACTCTCTACGTTGTCTTTGTATTCCCAAAAGGAATCAAGGTTGGTTTCTTCATCTGAATCTTCTTCACAAATGATTTCTTCTTCTTTAGAACTCTTGTGATCATCATCCTGGGTTTCTTGGGTTATGAAGAGGACTTCTCCTCCATCATTATCTTCTTCATCACTCTCATCTAAGGAGATGTCATCATCCTTGGAGTAGAATCTCTTTTTATTGTTGAGACTTCTCTTTTTATAGTAGTAGTTTTCAACAATATGTCCTATTCTACCACAGTTAAAGCATTTGAGAGGAGAATTACCTTTGTATCTTCTAGTTCCCTTCTAGAACCTTCTTACGAAATATGCTATTTCTTCATCAAGGTCGTTATCCTTGTCTTTTGTCCTTTTTATGGCTTTAAATTATGCTTCATTGTTTAGTTGGTCACTTTCTGTACTTGTTCTCATTTCATATGCCATAAGAGACCCATGTAATTCATCCATTTTCATTCTGGTCAAGTCCCTAGTTTCTTCAATGGCGGAGACCTTAGCATTAGACTTCAAGAGAATTGATCTCAACACTTTTTGTACAACCAAGGTTTCATTGAGCTCTTTACCTAATCCTCTGATAGCATTAACAACTTCATCAACTATAAGAAAATAGGTTGCAATATCTTCCTTTTCATCCATCTTCAAAATTTCAAATTCCACTCTATGTTGTTGAAGCTTGACCTACTTAACTTTTGGATCACCTTCATAGATACTCTTGAGTTTGTCCTATACCTCTTTAGAAGTGTTGCAACCCATCACTTTGATAGCAATGGTTGGTTCCAATGCTCCTAGAATAACATGTCTGGCTTTTGAATTACAACTCATAAGCTTATTCTCATATGGATCAGTTGGAGCATTATTTGGGATTACATAGCCATTTACAACTGAGTACCAAATGTCTACTCCCAAAGTTGTTAGGTAAGTTTTCACTCTATCACTCGAGTATGCATAGTTGCTTCCATCAAATTGTTGAATCCCATTTGAAATGTTCTCATGGTCATCCATCTCTGCTAAGGATTTTCCTTCCAGTGGTACTTAAATTGTTCTGAAGGCAACCTGCTCTAATACCAAGTGTTGATACTGAGAGGGGGGTGAATCAATATCAAGTACAATTTAAAAAAAAATTCAACTTATACTTCAACCATTCAATTATATCCAATGAGAAATGAACAATAGTATAAGAGTTACACCAATACACCACAATACACCATGCACAATATATGAGAAATAATCAATAGTTTTTGTTCAACGGAAGTAATGACTTCCAAAGGTGGCTACAAATTCCAAATATAAAGGGAGGGATAAACCTCCAACATCCTTCATGTCCAAATACCTTCATCAATCTTGCGGTCCAAAACCAATGACTAGGGTTGACATCAATGACAACAACCAATCTTCCAACATCTCGTCCATCTGGGACTGGGGCTTAACTCTACACTACCAATTGTAAAACAACATATTAACTTAGCTAAAAACATTGCTGGAGTATATTAAGGTACACTTCGAGATTAAATTAATAAAAAATAAGTGGTTCATGTCACACACAAATGACCACTTATGATGCCTTAATGTAAAAGAGTCTTGAACTTAAATAACTAGAAACACTGCTAATCATAAACCAAACGGATGCATATGCTTAATCAAAATGAGTCTTTGACATGACTAAATAGGATTTATAGAACTAGATTCTGATTCGAGTGTTGGTATCCATGCGTGCTTTTGGAGGCCACTAGGAGACAATTGGTTGTTTTGGCAGCTTTCTTCTTCAACTTATCTCTTAGGGAAAGAAGCAAGTCTTATGGTGCTTTTTCTGGAGTCTTTGATATTTCTTCTGCAGTTTGGAGTATAGTTTCTCTAATTCCTGGTTGTGGTGTCGTAGGGTGTAGATATGAAGCTTTAGTTTTGTACATGTCGACTATCATCGATTTATTTCCTTGACAAGCAATATGATGCCATAGACTGGCTCAACATTCCCTTTGTTTGGCATTGTTTGGAAACTTTAAAATATGTAATTAATGAGGATAATCCACTTCGGAAACTCAACATTTGGAATATTTTGAATGCAGAATATTGTTGGCACAGGGGCAGACCCAGGGTTCAATGCTCAAGAGTGCACCAACAAAGCCCCAACTACTGGCCCTTTCGACAACACCTGCGAAGCAGATGAAGTCTCACCTGAGGTAGAGACAGGGGTGGTTGCAAGACTTAGGTGTTTTCAACCTTAGCTAAGACATAGATATGTGATTATATATTTTACATGGCACTTAGCATAGATCATTCATCAATATTTAACCCTTATTATACTTCGCAGACAGCACAGAGCTTCGTGGTGAATACTCAAATTTACAGTATTTCAACACTTAACCATAGTAACCCAGATCAGATCTAGTAGATCAACACTAAGCATCCTCATACACATCAGATCTAAAAATCATATATATATAAGAAGCATAGAGCATAAGTGGATATATCAAAGCATGTAGCATAAGCAAAGATAAACACATTGAACCAAAGCACAGAGAATAACACACAGATTTACATGGTTCACCGCCCCCCTGGGGATACGTCCACGGGATCTTCTTCTTTATTATCATCTTCAAGATGTTACAAGCACAAAGCCTCCAAAACCTTTATTTGCATAGGAGAAAAGATTTTTGTAGCTCGCTAGATCCTTATTCCTTGTGTTACAACACTTAGCTTTCTATATCAACCATGCAGTAACTTGCACTTAGCCTTGCAAGCCTTATACAGTTCTCACATAGAACTTATTAGACATCACATAGATGCACCACCAATTTCACTAAGAAATCACATCTACTACTTCTTACGTTGTCTATCCTTCTATTTATACATTACAAAAGTGGGCCTAAGCATGGGTAAACCCATGAGCCAACATCCCTTTCCAATTACATTAACCCAAAACCCTAAAAGGGGCCCAAAAGTGGACTGAGATCCCATGATCTATGCTTTGTCTGGTGATCCATCTTTGATAGGCTATCGAAGTCCAAAAATGATCAATTATGACCAAGTGTTCCTCAAAACTTGGTCAAGGGCCAACAAGCCCCCAACACTCACCTGTGACTCATCCTGAGTCACTCAGGTCTGACCAATTCTGCTTCGAATTCCTCGAGCTTGGCTCGAGATGCTTCGACCTACCACATTGCTACTACCTCTTACTCGACGAACTCCTGGATGACTGCCTCCTTCACCAGCCCTTCTAGGTGTTGTTCTACTGTATTCACAACCTGTTCAAGTTCTACTCCTTGGCTTTCAACTTTAGTGAACAGTTGGCATGCCTTTTCTTGAACTGGTTGAAGTCATTGAGAGACTTCCATTACTTTACTATGAAGTGTGTGAATCTGCTGTTGGGTTGTGCATTGCTCTGGAAACCTCTTCATTCTCTCTATAGGTGACAGGGCCTTTAGATGCACCTGTAGATTTTCAGCGTCGTACTTCACCTCTTAGAGCTACGACTCCAATTTATGCAATTCTGGGTTCTCGGTTAGGTTCTCGTAGATCTACACACTTTTTCTGCTTAACTATTTGCATTCCTCAATGAGTGCTTTAATCCTTTCTATGGTGCTCTGGGCGGTTATTTCTCACTGGTTGCGCACTTCTTGTGGGGTCTGTGGTATGGTCTAAAGATCTAAGTCCACGACTCATTGTTGAGGTTGTTGAATAACTTTAGCAAGCTTCATCACTTGGCATTCTATGGGTTCTTCTACCTTCTATTTTAAGATGTTCACAAATCAAAATGCTCTGTTGACTACTTCTTCAATCCCAATCTCCTTTCTGAGTAGGTGCTCTTTAAATTTTTGGATCTTCGCTTTGTCTTCTACAAATTTTGCCTGGATAACTTCCTTCTCTTGTTGCGTAACTCGACATTGCTCGATGATTTCCTCCTGTGCTTGCTTTAAGGCCTGGGTGGCCTGCGTTGTTTCTTCCTGTGCCTTCCAAAGGCATACTTCAATTGTCTCAGCAATCTTTTGGAGTTGAACTGGTTCATCTCCCTCTTTTGTTGTTCCTTCTGGCAGGGCCGTAGAGGAGACTACGTGGCTAGACTGGAGAGATTGTTGTACTCCTTGGAGCTCAATATCGATTATGTTGTATATTGTCTCTTGCTTAGCTTCTTTATTTTCTATTATCTCTTCTATGGCTTCATTCATAGATGCGATGAGAAAACTGAAGTCATCTGGAGTGAGCGTGGTCTTCAGCTTAGTCACGGGTGCTTTTGATTTCTTTCGGGAGGAAGGTTTCAGAGGTGAACCCTTCCTTTTTTTTATGATATCTACTTCATCTCCTAGCCTCTGTTCAACTTCCTCTAAGTCTTCTCCATTACCTCCTTGCTCTGGTGTAATGGATGCAGTTCTTACAGATCTACTATCTACATCATGGATTTCCTCATACTTGTTTGTCTAGTTTGTTTTCTTTGTCTTACTAGGCCCAGGTGTATTCGGCGCAGCTTATGGGCTATTGACGTTGGATATTTCTGCGGGTCTGCTGAGATAAGGAGGTCCGTCGACCATTCCTTGGTGATCTCCTCTAGGTCGTCTTCTGTCAGCTTATAATAAGATTGAAGTTGTTCCTTGTGCTCATCAACACGTGCTGTAATATATATGAAATGGTGGTCCATGCTAAACTTCATCAAGGGTTGAAACCTATGTAAAGTATTCAGGGTCATGAGCGGCTCGAACTGGATGGCGAACTTCAACTGGGTGTAGTAGGTATGGAAAACGACATTTGACTGCCACTGCTTTTTCATATCATTCGATTACCATAGTGTACTGAACTTCATGGCCAATGGTTTGAAGGGGTCGATGTCTGAGAAGGTTGCACCTTCTGGTAGCTCTCATGCAATGAAAGATATAATTATTAAGAGACAACTAAAATGGAATTCATGCCCCTGATCCTGGGCTTCTCTGTAGTCAATCACTAGTTGATTCACCAGGTACTTCACCCAGTTCATCTGTAGTCCCTCTGTGCACTTCCCTGCGAGGTCGACTACAAAGTTGGATACTTGTGTGGGTCGATTCTTGTGTACCAACTTCCCTATGATTAGTTGACAGGCAAGGCGCATTGCATCACTTTCAATAGAAGCTACCTTGTATCCTCATGTGCCTTTCTAAACATCACCATAGGATTCTTTGATCTTCTGAGCAAGAGCACGATCCACGGTCTTTCTAGGATAGTAATCATGGGGATAAGGGCCTTGTATGCTAAGCCCAGTGATCCAGTTAATCAGTTTTGTATCAACTTTTATGCGACGGTTCAACCATAATTATCCTCCATGATAACTTTCCAACAACAGCTTCACACAAGCATTCACCTCCCGATGTTTGTCGAAGTGCGGTATATTCATAACATTGAGAAGAGTGGACTGAGTGAGGTTCATCATCCATTGCTGAGGGAGGATCTTCAAATTCTTTCCCTTTGTCTTTGTCATATATTTATAAGGAACAAGCATTCCATAAACCTTCCAGTCACCCAGTTTGAAGTCACTAAAATTCAATGCTGCAACCTTGTCTTGATCTACATGAACTGAGCGTACCCCTTTTGGAAGGTACACAGTGACTAGAGTGTACTCCAAGTCTCTAGGCACACTATCTTTGTTGATCACACCACTCAGAGGTGGTATGTAAGCAGGTAAGATGGATAGAAGCAACTTCGCATTGGCCAGATCGTCTTTATGTTTGGTTCTTATTTCTGCAACAGCTCAGGATGTTTCTGCTCGAGCAGTCGATGGGGAGGTTTACACTCCCCTCATTGATGATGCCTATAAACCTATAGACAATCCTCTCTCCGACATGAGTCTCTTGGCTCTTAGGCTAGTGAGTACCTCTCTTATAGATTCTTCAGTTGTGCTGAATTCGTCAAACATATATGCTCAGGATCAATATCTCGGGTTCTCAAAGTAGCACAGGTACTGTAATAGGGTAGAAGGTAAGGTCATAAGGATCATTGGACAATCTTAATCAAGGCTGCGAGGTCAAAATTCTCAATTGGAAAAAGTGTTCTTCGATCATGGCGCGACAGGATATATAGGAATTTTAGTAACCATTTGCTTGCAACAAGTATAAAGCTTCATTAACTCTTTTTCTATCCATTATGGTGCAGTATAATGGTCTGGTAGTGAGCCATCAATGATTTTATGACCTGTTTGGAGCAGCAGTCAAATGGTTATATTGCTTTGCCACAATGAAGTGCCCTATGTCATTGTTTTGTTATCTCGGCGAAGCTCAAATTCTGCAATTTTTCCTTTTGCGGGGCTCCCTCTGGAACCTTCTATAGTCTTTTGATCTAGGCTTTCTTCTTACTTATCTTTCTAGCCTTTTTCCCAGTGAGCTTCGTCTCGGCGATCCTTTTCCCATTCTGATTCTTA
>JASDQU010188930.1:1057-20223 GCA_032191745.1 Picea mariana | reverse complement strand
GCAGACATTGTGCAATTATTAAGTACAATAATGTCTCGATCATACATGACAATTGCACAAAAGAAATAGTTAGTGGTTAAGGTAGGGAACTATCAACTAATTACAGGGAAATTATACAAGTTAGGTGAAGATGAGATATTAAGACGATGTGTGATAGAGCATGAAATGCCAGTGATACCATCAGAAGCACACAAAGGTATTGTAGGAGGACACTATGCAGGTAAAGTGATCACACAGAATATTTTGTGCATGAGGCTCTGGTGGACCACACTTCACAAAGATGCTAAGGAATATTACTAGGCATGTGATGTTTGTCAAAGGGTTGGAAAACCATCCAGAAGGGATGAGATTCCCTTGCATCCACAAGTTACATTGCATGATTTTGAGAAATGGGCAATATACTTCATTGGACCAATCAATCCATCAGCCAGGAGATAAGGATCTAGGTATATAATCATCGTGATAGAGTATTTGTCTAGATGGGCAGAAGCAACACCAGTCTCAGACTGCAATGTGATTTCTTCTTGATAATGTAATGACAAGATTTGGGTACTCGCACATTTTACTGAGTGATCAAGGGATGCACTTCCTGAATAAGACAATTGCAACATTGACTAAGGAGTTTCAAATTCACCATCAGAGGAGCACACCATACCATCCTCAAGAAAATGAGAAAGTAGAAGCCTTCAATAAGATTTTAGAGAATGCACTGAAAAATATTTGCAATGTATGGAGAGATGATTGGGACTTAAGGATCCTTGTAGTATTATGGGCATATAGGACTACAATAAAAATGTTGATAGGACATACACCTTTCTTCTTGGTATATGAACAAGAAGTGGTAATTCCAATGGAATTTATTGTGTTGAGTTTGTGCATTACAGCGATTACAAATCTTTCAGACTCTAGCGCAATAGAGTAAAGATTGACACAGTTGTTAGAGCTCAAGGAAGACTGATTTGTTGCAGGATTCCATCAACAAGTCCAGAAGGAAAGAGAAAAATCATGGCATGATAAGCATATTAAACAAAAAATGTTTCAAGTGGGAGACTTAGTGTTTTTATATGACAAAACATTTATGCATCATCCTAGAAAGTTTTAATTGCATTTATTAGGTCCATTTGTCATTAATTATGTGATGGAGGTTGGTGTTGCGTAGTTGGAAACGTTGAATGGAGAAATCTTGGGAGGAATGGTGAATGAGATTCGGTTGAAACTCTATAGGGATGGTTGACCATCTGCCCACTAGTCTGACCTGTGCAAGAATCGATTTACTATAGTAGTGTATTATAGGAGGAAAAAGAAAAAGAAAAGGAAACAAAAAGGGGAAAAAGAGAAATAAAAATAGAGGAAAAACAAGAAAAAATAAGTAAGTTACAACAAGAGTAAGTGCACAAAAGAAGTGAATTACATGTAGATGCACAACCTTTGTAGTAAACAAATGAGTATGCCAGAAAATTTGCGTCGATGAGGATGGATAAACATCGTTAAATGGTATTAACAAATGGAATTGATAGTTCAAAATCCATAATGACAGCACAACACGGAGACGTGTTTTCATAAATGGAAAAATCTAATGGGGATCATGACAGCCTGGCAAATCGAGGAAAAAATATAGCGAAGGATTTTGAATTAATGTAGCCTTAAAGAAAGTATTGAACAAACAGTACTAAGGGATTATATAGTTAATACATGATGGAAGTTAAAGGGGCAACTAGAGAAGGGGCACAAAATCCACGGAGGTTTGACAAACATTGGTTATTGTTAGTTGGAGTTGCATGTGAATAGGAGAAATCTGAGAGACCTATTGTAGAGCCTAAGAAAAACCCCAGAGTTGAGGTAGTTGTTTCTAGTAACTAGATTATAGAGATGGTATCCCCAAAGGAAACATCATTTGTACCAAAGAAATCATGAACGAGAACAGAAACAACAACACCATAGGTTGAGGATATTCTGAGAGCATCATCATCGGAGCCAAGGTTTACTAGGGATTGCATTCCACCAAGAAAGGATGATATCGAACCAGTGATGTTGAAGAAGGATGTCAAGTATCCATTGGTGATGCCTGACATCCCATATGGGGTCATCATCGATGAGGATATGTTAGGGAAGGTGCAACACTTAAATATACGGACCATGATATCATATACATAATGAAGTTCCCTACACTTGCATCGGGAAAATAATTAGAACTGAGAATAGATCCAGTGATGAACCAGGTTATACTTGTTCCAAAAGTATGGGCCAGAGGGTTGGAAGAAGCTGGCATACTAAATTTATTTTCCATTCAACACTTTGGCAAGAGCCAAGAGGTGATTACATGTGTCAAGATGTTGCTAATCTGTGTGCATGGAGGCTACTTATGGTTGGTCAGGAAAATTTCTATAGTCATCAATATCATTTCCCAAATCATAGGATTACTGACACAGGGGGAAGACCCAACCTTGTTTTTTGTAGAAAATAATAATGACAGGGCTCTATTAGAGTCAATGAGGGATAAATTTCACACAGTCAGAGGGGTGCGCGGGCTAGACGTACCAAGTATATTTGACCCAACAAGAAGAATTGTGACGCAAGCATTGGCGTGTAAGTTTTTGAGGAAATGAAGGAAATACCAAGTGCCAACAGGTGTGATAGATGCGACTAAGAAGTGTGCAGAAGGGGTATCGATGAGCTGGGAACCATTCTTACTTAACCAGTTCCCCATCGATTGTGTGGAAGCACAAGACAGAGGCATGTAATTTCATTATTCTTGGTTGTTGATTATGATTATGTTCATAGTGTGGAATGAAACAGAAGATGTGTAGTTTCTGGGCCTAAGAGATAAGTTTTGCTTGGCCACTAGGTACCAGGAATTCTGGTATACAAAAGACAAGAGAAGATAGATAGAAACTAACATTGAGTTCTTTCTGTACAATGAAAGGATTAGGAGGTGTATCTAGAATAAACAGTGGATTTCACCACAACTTGTAGGGGCATACACACCGATTGCGTGATTTTGGGCAGACCGTCATCACATATACATACAGGTAAAGAACGACCCGAGAGAGGAATGGGTCCAGAAAAAGTACAAAATCATATAGGAAGACTTGTAACTGATTATGCAGGATTGAGAACCATATTGGAAGGTTAATGTGAATGAAACAGAGACGGAGCACCCTGATAATGAAGAAGAAGACCAAGGAAATAGTCAAGGAAATGGAAAAGGTGATGGTGTAGGGGACATGCAAGAGATAGTACCAAACGCAGGGGAAAAGAGTAAATACAAGGGTAAGGGGACAACAACATTTGTGTAGAATACAAGGAAATTCCATGAAGAACCAAGTATCTACACTTTGACGAATGATGATATCGATAAGATCAGCTACCAAGTGAGGGATGTCGTAGAAGAGACAACAGAACAAATGTCCCAGGAATAAGAAGAACTACACCAGAAGGTGAAAGAAAAGTTAACAACATTGTAGTAGCTATTGAAGGCAGTAAGGATAGCATCAGCACATGTATCCGATGAAGGACCAACAACAAGCATGACTAGGGAAGCAGGGGCCACCACTTCTTACTTGTCATAGATAGCATTAGCACACAGAGTTTTGAACATCTCACTAGATGCAATTGAGTTCCCCATAATAGAGATGCAGGATTAGGAATGACTACTAAGTCACATGGACTTAATCGTTTCACATATTCCCATAGGAGAACTACAAGGGTTACAAAAAGGTATTGTGTAGGAAATACAATTTCGTGTAGATTCAATGTCAAAGGAGTTAGATAAGGTAACAACGGATAAGACAGAACTGCAGAAGGATTACATGAAAGTTGTGCAAGAGAAGGATGAGGTTGAGAAAAAGGAAAAGAGGATATTGAAGGAGAAGGATGAGGTCAAGAAACAGGAAGAGAGGATACAACAGGTCATCCATAAACTATATAAGGATATTCCAGAGGTATCGATGTTGGTGTAAGCCACACCAAAGGAATGGGTATTCAAGATCAGTGAATCCATCCAATGATTTTGCAATAGAGTCAGAGAGTTCAAAGTGTGCAATACACCAGGGACATAACTTGAGGAGAAGGAACAAAGATAAAGAACAACCATAACCTCAGTGGAAAGAATTAAGAGTCCGGATGAGGAGTGTGTGAAGTTATGTGAAGAAAGCATGAAGCTTTGGAAAAAGTTGATGGAGAATCTGGTGATGAAGGTTGCTAAGTAAATATTAAGGAACACATAGGATAAGGCATATAAGGCCACAGAAAAGATAAACACGGTGCCACCATCTAAGAGCATAGTGGCCATCCTGGAGAACAGGAAGTCATACAACAAGATAAAACAACTAAGGGAAGAGAAAAATATTCCTGTACATCAATTGGTACCCCTGCACAATGAAGCACTCTTGGTCATAGGGGCATTGGAAATTGTGCAAGGCATGGTGAAGAAAGAAACACATGACAATGAGGAGAAGCTCGCGACCTTGACTACATAGGTAGTAGAGGATATTTTGGAGAAAGAAGCCAAGGTAAAGAAGGAAGTTGCTACAACAAGAGAAATCCTCCAAAATTTCATGGAGGCATGGAAGGGTATGATGAAATAGGATTAAGTGGCTTGGGACGAGCCACAGGTGAGTGTTGGGGGCATGTTGGACATGCATATTGAATAACTAAGTTTTGAAGAGTGCACAAAAAAGAATAAAAGAGAGAAATTTGTTGGGCCAAAGCAGAAGTTAGAGTAGGCACAAAAGAAGTAAGGAAAATAGTGTTTCATCATAAAATCAAGAAAGAAATAGTTCAACCCGAAAGAAGGAAAAACAACATGCATGCACAAAGGAAGGAAAAGCAACATTCAGGCCAAAAAGAAGAAAAACAACTAGGACATGTTAGGGTTTTGGGATAAACTATTAGGGTTTTGAGCCATAAATCTATGTATAAATATGTAATTGGTTGGGGAAGAATACGATATTGAAAAAGAGGGAATAGGCTATTGAGAGTAATATATTAGGTTGTGTATGAGCGATAAAGCTTACTTGGGGTTTTGGAGAGATGTTGCAGAGAGAGAGGCATGCACTACAAAGCGGATAGGCTAGATTGAGGATAAAATATGATGTATCTATTGTAAGAATAGTGCACAGGCCTGAGGTGATTACTTCATGAAGATCAATATAGAAGCCATTCGTTGTGGATGTAGCCCAAGGATTGGGTGAACCACATTAAAATTCGTGTCTCTATGTGTTGTGTTGATTTGGTTGTTCATAGATGTTTTGTTTATTCATGATTAGTATAGATCTGTTTACTAAATGATTGATGTGCAGTAATAATGAATAATGCAGTGGGTTACTTATGTTGCAATCTATGTTATAAGGGTTCTGCACAATAGAGTTATTAACTAATCAAAGGATATGAATAAATCTATCGTGCATAGAGTGGATAGTTTCTAATAATAATGTTGATGGGCTCACATCCTCTCATCCCTGTAGAAACTTGGTTCCTGTAGCCCTAGTAGATACCTCGGGTGAGACTTCACCTACATGCAAGTGATGTTGAAAGGGTCGGTATCTGAAGGGTTTCATTGGTTGAATAAACTGAACCTAGGTTCTTATAAATGTGTGCCAACAAGAAGACAGGGACAACACAAATGTTTATAATTTAATGTATTATATGCAGTTACAATTCAAAATTTTCTTTTAGTGTTGGTGGGCCATTATATATTTTGGCTATAGTGCACCTCATGACTAGTATGGGAATTGGGAAACTCTTCTCCCTCTAATTTTGATATTCGGCCATCATGGGATTCAAAATTCTTCTTCGGTGATTTGAGTTTGATTCCCTTTCACTACTTCTCTACTATTGCGACAATTATTGTTGTTGTTGTTGCTCCATCATCCTTGGTGGCAGAATGTATTTGCGAGGTTATTATTTCATACTGGTAGATTGATTTGATGTGTAATTGTTGTGCCTTCATGGTTTCCCCCCTCACATGTTTCCTATCCAAATTGTTGAGTATGATCTTCCTTTAGCATTGGTACTTGACACCATTCAACATGCAGCAGATGAGTGACCATACATTAATATTGAAATAAACTTTCAAAACCAGACAATTGAACCTATAGAACTGAAACATTAGCTGATTGAGAGTTCATATATGCTTCCCTTAGTTCGGTTCCTAGTTCATCTTCTCTTGGTTGAAGTACTGCATTCTCCAAGGGTTTTATCAATGTTCCATATATTAATCATAAAATAGTGAAAAATTGGTGACGAATATTTGAAATGATATAAGTATGAAGTTGTATATATCGAAAATAACTTTGCATCAGTATAAGGAACACACAAAAGGGGTATTGGAGTAAAAAATTACGACCAAAATATGAAAGGAATATTTACAAGGTTCTACTCCTCTGTCAGCAAGTTAAGCCCGAACTCTCCTATGTATCGGAAATTTAAGAAAAAAATATCCTCTATATCAACATTATGAGCATGAAATCATCTCCATGTTAGCAATTTAATCACAAAATATCCTTTGTACCGGTAAGTAAGGCATGAACTCTCCTCCATGTCGGCAAGTTAAGAATGAAATATCCTCTATATCATCAAGGTAAGAATGAACTCTCCTATATATTGGTAAGTTAAGAATGAACTCTCTTCTATATCGACACAATGTGAAAAAAATATCCTCCATGTCATAAATTTAAGCATGAACTCTCCTCCATGTCGGAAAGTTAAGCACAAACTCTCCTCTGTATTGTCAAGTTAAGCACGAACTCTCCTCCTTATCGACAAGTTAAGGATGAACTCTCCTTTGTATCTCCATGATGAGAATTAAAAATCCTCCATGTTGAAATGTTAAGCATGAACTCTCTTCCATGTCGAAAATTTAAGCACAAACTCTCCTCCTTGTCGATAAGTTAAACACGAACTCTCCTCTGTATCAGCTGGATGAGAACGAACTCTCCTCTATGTCGTCAAGTTTAGTATGAACTCTCCTCGGTATCAATAATTTAAGAACAAAATCTCCTCTATGTCGACAAGTTAATCATGAAATCTCCTCTGTGTAGGAAGACAAATCAAGAAATCTCTAAGTGTCCTTTTTATTGACAAGAAATAACAATAGCTTGAGTTCAAAAGTCCATAAATTTCTCATATGATGTCCAATTGAGGTGTCTATTTTTGCAATGCATAGAGTACAAGGAGGGTCTTCTAGTGAGAGACATTAAAACTTCATTCAAGTATTTGAGGAGATTCATGTTTAATGAAGGTCACAATTAATGACGCTTGCTTGATAGTAAATCATTGGCGATCATTCTGGCACTTCTAAACCTCAGATTTCTATTTCTCCAGTGGTATTAGAATCATAATACCATAAAACATACATATAGCCTATTTCAGGAGTGAAAAATCCACTTTGACCAGTACCCAAAATTGCGAGCAAAGACATTTTTTAATGAAAGTTCGAACCTTGTTCTCACTACTTGTTTTCTCAAATCATGTTCCTTTAGTTACTATGTTATCTGTGTTGTATAGCCTCTTAATTCATCCATTGGAGTTGAGGTCATATGTTAGTGGCTCAGAAATATAATACTGTAAAAACAACCAACTGATGTTTGGAGCACTTAACACTGTTTAGGAGCCGGGAAGACCAATTTTGTTAGGGACCTAACCTCCCTATCCCCTCACATAGGTAGAATAATATAATTCCATGTAATAAAGGCCAATATTAATAAGGCCTAACAATAAGCAGGAATAAGTCAAATGTAAGAAGACATAATAGAAGCTTCCACTTGTAGAAGGATCTTCCTCTAGATTGTTGTTTTTGATAGATAGATTTAGTATAAATAGAAGTAGAGGGTATGAGAAATCTTGTCTTGGATATTATTGTAATAGAGCTCTGCGCTGTTGGAGGTTTCCCCTTTGAAGAGGAAAGTGAACATTGATCTCGGTAATCAAAGTGCTCTTTCTATTGTTATCCTGGTATTATTCTGGTATTTATATCATTGTTTCTCTGCCATTTCTAGCTAATTATTTATGTTCTGCATACTATTTTATATCTGGAATACTACATATTATCCTCTAAGATGAAATTCAAAGCCAGTGTGAGTCTTATATATGTGTTATAGAAATATTTGCCTCACGCCATGCAACTTGCTCAGAAGGCCTTTTCCATTTCCCTATGCAGACTTGAAGTCCCCTTTTTCACTTCCCATAGCTAAAAAACATATTTTTCCACATATACATGCCCTATCAGCTATACAACATGCATATACGTAGGTTGGACCACTACATCCTTCGTAAATTGAGTTTGGTGGTAAAAAATTAAAAATTGTGTCGGGTTTCCATGTCATGTCACGAGATCTGTGATCCTTGACCTTTCATATACTGGACATGTTTTGGCTCGGCCCTTCAGTTCCATTTGAAGGCTATAAATTGGCCATATCCAAACCATGGAAGAGGGAGAAAGAATTCAACTTTGAGAGAAAAGTTGCTCTGGAGAAATTATTCACTTCATATTGAGTCTACATCCCTTTGTCCTTTTAAGTCTGAACACATTGTTCATCCCCCAAGCTCTTCCCTCTTTGACAGAGAACCTCATTGTCTCTCTTATATGAGCTTTCCTTTGGTGGAGGCCCAGTTGGAGGGGACTTAGTTTCTCGGTTCTGAGACGTGCCGACACAAAAAAAATTCATTCATACACTTATGTTGATCATATTTTAACATAAATACTCTTTTCTCGTCCAATTAATGTCTTGCAAATATTTGAATTGTTATTCCATGGGCATATTTGTTATGAATATTGATGGATTATGCTATTATATGTGCTAAATTTATATATTATCACAATTTTCTTGTGTATCTTGGTTGTTGAGGGAAAGTTGTAGGTATATAGCTTTGAGTCGAGTCCTCAATGGTGGTCTTATTAGAACGTCCATACGATGTAGGATATTTATCTTGTCTTGTTAGAATCTTTGTTTATATAGCATACTTGAGATCAGATTTGATTTCCGCAGTCATTCCGTCTGTTGTGGTTTACCCCATGCCATAGAGTGATTTTCCTTGTAATAGAATTGGTGACCATATTGGGGAATGAATCTTATTTTTGTGGTTTGGAGTGTGTTTCTCCTTTGATTTCTCTCAGTTAGCTTGAGTTTTCTTGTTGTCTAATTGCTTGACAACCTATTTTCACTTTGAGTCTAAGTTTCTTGGAATTATCCTTAATCTAGCAATGTTTTAATACATATACGTGGTTTTCCCTTGACAGACACATACATATGCTAGTTGTCATTCTATAGGGCCTGTACATAAGTGGTTTTTCCTTAAACAATCGTGTACATCAATATTATTTTCTTGATTTTTTATTTTGATGTTTGTTGGGTAAGTTTTGATGGTTGTTGAGTCTTCTTGGGTCTCTTTCATAATTGTTAAGTGCCTACAAAAGCGATAGGAAACCTTTCTTTGGTTAAATTTTTGGGCAGATTTTCTTTCTCATCATATTTTTCATTGGTTGTCCTTGCATCTTGGTTTGGGTGGTTTCTTCTTGATATCTTTCTTTGTTTGTCTCTTTTTGCTTATAGTAGGGTCTATATATCAAGTTGTTGTTCAGTCCTTGCATTTTCATTTCTGTATATTGAAAATATAAAAAAGTACATTTTGCATTTTGGCATTTGATGTTTTGGGTTCTTATCATTGATATTGATACATGTATGGAAAGATTGCATCTTATTTGAAATTGCAGAGTTGAATTGAAAGTTGCATTATGGAAAAGATTATCATTTTTTGAGAATTGAAATTTAGGACTTAGCTTTGTGTTTATATTCATTTATTTTACTTGTTGAATCATAACATCATCAATTTCACGACCACATATTTTGAGTAAACAAAACCACTAAAATTAACACTCATTAATTTGAAATTGATTAGAAATGATTTTATTTTTCAGGGTGCACAAACTAGCTTAAGATATAGAGCCTTGGAATAGTATTTTGCAAGTAAATTTCTCCAAGGCTATTAAACTCAACATATGTGTCTAAATAAGGGAGTGGTGAAATGCATTGTATAATTGGTGATGTCAGGAGGCTACGCTCACACCATAGTTATGCACGAGGTCGTGCGAAGTTGGTTGCAGAGATATCCCTCTAATACCTTCTTAGTGTCAGAGATATTTATTGGAATCTATTCATATCTAGGGGTCTTGATAGTACTTTTACCCATGTGAGAGGCGGTGCTTTCAATATTTTGGGCTTTGTTACCCTGCCCATACAGTGGACCTGACTTACGATTGTTCTTCTGCACATTGGTTATATTGTGGTGGCTTTAGTTGCTTGACATAGGTAGACACATAGGTTACTTGCAGGGGTTATTCTGTAGGTACCCTGAGTCAGATAAGGGTCGGACAACATACAACGTTTATGGAGGATTACCTCTCCAGGAGGATCTGAGTGACTGTGTTGTTAATCCCATGACGATCCTTATAACTTATTCTGATACCTCCGATATTTTGAAGGGAGTCTCAGGCCCCTCTTGGGTGAGGCATACCTACTTTAGTGAGGGAGGCCCCTTTCAGCCACTTTATCATGTTTGTGTGCATATTGGCCTTTTTTTTATTTTGGTGTGCTCTTTGATTGTTATTTGGCCTTAGGATTTGTTTTTATATCTCAATTCTTGAGTCATTGTGGAGCTAGACCCTCTTCCTCACAGGTCTCGCCATTTGTTGAAGTTACCACCTCATCTTGAGTCTTTGCCTTCTAAAAGGTGTAAAGTTATCAAACATGGTAAACACACCTCCACCTACCAGATTTGTGATCATACAAGTATGAGTACTAAGTCAGGTCAGAAATATATTAGGAGTCCTTCGACTCCCATACCTACCATGGTTAATGGAACGCCTTCTACACCTTTGACCACTACGGTTGTAGTTTCGGAGGTTCCAATCATCACTCCTATCCAACCTATGGTTGCTACTCAATTGATAGTAACAAACCCTTTTGTGTCTATTTTTGGTACACCTAGGTAGAATATTAAGTCCATTCCTTCAGCCTCTATCCCTTTCTCTTATGGTATGTTGAATCTCACATCGCAGTTTTCATCGTCCATTCCAGCAACTAATATGAATCCTAGTATTGGAATTTGGGGCATGTCTCCTTCGCATATTCCACTCTCGTTTGGTGGTGCTCATATCCCCCAAATGACACCTACGGTTGGAAGCCAACATCCTTTTCATCATGGGTCCAATACTAGTCTTAATGCTCCTGGATGGAGTAATCAACCAGGAAGACAAGCTGCTACTTATGTTCTATCCTTTACACCTACCTCCTCCATGCTGATTCCAACCAACACATTTTGCATGGTGAATCCACCTCTATCCTCCGGATTTCCACCTAGGGGAGGTCAGTTTCATACTTTGGGAAACCCCCAACCTGGTGCTACTCTTGCCGGGGGAAATATTTACAACCCTCATTATAACATTCCTACTGGAATGGTGCCAAACCAACCTCTTATGAATCAGTTTGGTGGGGTGTTTTACAACCCCGAACAGGGCCATGGTGCATACCAGAACCCTGGATGGGCTGCGATTACCCAACATCAATCTTTCTTGGGAGCTTGGGGCCAAAAGTTGCAACCCCAACTCCCTTTTCTAGCCAAGATTAATTTTCTATACTTTTCAAGATTAATGAATGACCCGGTGTGTCATGACACGACATGGCCCCCCGTCCCCACCAAGCTTCCTTCGAATATTCTAAAATTTGAGGACAATATTGGTGAGAATCCTGGTGATCACATCACTAATTTTCATCTTTGGTGCTCTTCCAATTCCCTTAACTACGATTCAATCCGTTTAAGATTGTTTCAATGCACTCTCACGGGGGTTGCAGTGAAATGGTACATGGAGCTACCAAAGGGAATAGACGGGAATTTTAATCAGATGATTTTAGTCTTCCTCAACCACTTCCAATTGTCGGTTCATTATGATGCTGGCATATAACTTATTTCAGCCCTCTTCTAGGAAAAATCCACCCATATCTTAGATCAAATCCAAGAGTGGCGTAGATGGAAGAGGTTGATAAAAGCCTACATTCCTCCAGAGTTCCTGTTGGAATGTTTTCTTAAGTCCTTGCTACCTTATATTTCAAAGGATGTTTCTACATCTGAGGTAACATCTAAGGAAGAAGCAATTTTTAAATCCCAACAATTAGATCTCATATATTCTCAGTCTGGGATGTTATACAAAATTCTTCCTGACACACCAAGATCAAACTATGACCCTAGACAAAAGATCTAGCCTCATGTCGATGGAATTATAGGCTCCACAAATTTTAAATCTACAGACTTTGTGACAATACAGTTGAAGGAGTTGTTTCTAATCTATTTTGTAGGAGGAAAATATTCACCTGTGTCCTCCACTCCCACTCAGTCAGCGGATGTGCATTATGTATAGTCGTCAACCAACCCAAATGGTAACCAGCAACTAGGAGGGAATAAAAAGAAAGGACATGGTAACAATCATAAGGGTGGGAGGAATAATAATAATAATAAACCCAAGGAAAACATTAACAATGATAGATCGTACAATAGTGCTGGTGAGGGAAAGAAAGAGAAGTAGAAGGTGAAATTCCCTTGTAAGATTTGCACTGATGATCACCTTACCCACTTGTGCCCCAAACTCGAGGAAGTTGTGAGGATCTTTTCTCTTCCACCTGCTTTGTTGACTAATCATTTTCCACATAATCAACACATGGCATCAATCTCCTCTAATTCCATAAATCCAACGAGTGGGATTCAAAACCCTCTGGTGCATGAAGGTGACCATCTATGCGTAAATATGGTCAAGTCTCAGATTATTGTAGCCGCTCGGTCTCGCGATTACATTCCTTCACAGGTCGTTAAAATTCTAGAGTCTTCCCCTCCTCCGGAATTATATTTACAAATTGAAAAGCCAGAGCCTCCACCTCGTCTTCCAAAAGGAGTACGCAAATTCTCTACCCACAACCCTAATTCTAGAGATACCCAGAACTACTCTATTCTCGAAGATATGGGCCAAACCCCTTGCAATATGTCAGCTTTGGAGGTACTCCATATATGTCCTTCACAGAGTAATGTCTTGTTATATGCGTTAGGAGATATAGACCCCTATGGATCTAAGGTTATCAAGTTTGACATCATGGATGTGAAGCCTCTCTTGCCTTACCACATGGCCTTTCAAATCCATGTGGATTACTCAAAGTATACCATCAAATGTATTGTTATTGATGAAGGTGTTGCAACGTGCATGATGTCCCTAACCTGTTGGAAAGACATTCGCTCTCCAACCCTCTCTCAATATCCGACCATGTTTACCTCATTTGATGGTCATTCTTTCCATCCCCATGGTATTCTTCCTACCTTTCCAGTCTAGTTGGGTGGAAATATGGTGGAGGTGGATATCGAGGTGCTTGATGCACCCCTTGACTATAACTTATTACTAGTGCATAAACGGACTTATGCTATGACTGCAGTTGTATTGTTCGTTTTTCGTACTTTATGTTTTCCTCACAAATGGAAAATCGTGACGATTGATCAATTGTCCTTTGCGCATGCTAGTCCCAATGCATCAGTTGGAACTTCGATCCCTGTGATCAACAATTCTTACATGGAAAATGAGGATATTGGTGTCGGAATGTATTCCTCCTTTATGGGTACCTTTGATTTTGTGGCACTAGTTCATCATATCTACGCCATGTCTAGTAGGTCTTCTTCTTCAATGAGGTTCATTCCTTTCACACTTTGTATTTTAATGATCCATGGACCCTACCTTCCCCGACCATGTCTTGTGAAGGTCAATCACATATTGGAATGGAAATTCCATTCTCAGTGGCAGAGATAGTGTATCAGGTTGTTCTCGACTCTACTGTCGACCCAAATCATGTCTCCTTGCAGATAGACGAGGAGGACCCTATTCTCTATCCCATATGGGCCACTTCAGTGTCTCGCTCACATGATTTCCTCGAGGATACTTTACATTTGGATGAATAAATATTAGAGGCCATGAATGGTTCTGATAGGCCATGGGATGATATGCACCATCACTCTTACTTTCTCTCAGAGCTTGTTAGGATTGAACAAGATGATTTTAGATCTACCTTGAGTGAGATAGTCGCTCACGCCATATTTCCACTAGATATGCATGACATTTATTCCGAAGGAAACATGGCGATTATTTCTCCTACCATCATGATAGGCATCTCTCTCATTCCTGGTAAAATTTAAAATGTATATATCAGTGCAGATTGTTCACCTAAAGAAATTCAAATCTACACCAATTTCTTCAAAGAATTTTGTGATGTATTCACTTGGTCATATGAATAGATTCTAGGAATTGACCCTCGCATTGTCGAACATGAAATTAAAACCTACCCAGATACTAAACCTGTTCAGCAATGACTTAGATCTATTAATCCTAGGAAGGCCCATGCTATTAAGGAAGAGATGGAGAAACTGTTTAATGTTGGTTTTATCTACCCAGTTCCCTTTACTGAATGGGTATCCAATCCCATTCCCAGGAATAAAAAGAAACGAACCATCCATGCGTGTATGTATTTTCGAGACCTTAATAAGGCCTATCCTAAAGAAAACTTTGCGATACCTTTCATTGATCATATTCTCTATGAGTGTGTGGGAAGTGAGGTTTTTTTCTTTTATGGACAGATTTTTGGGATACAATCAAATTCAGATTAAACCTAAGGATCAACATAAGATGACGTTTATTTTTCCTTGGGGTAATTTCGCATACCGGAAAATTTCTTTCGGCCTTAAAAACATAGAAGCAACCTTCCAATGAGCCATGACCTTCGCTTTTCACGATCTCAAGCATATAGTCCAAGCTTACCTCGATGATCTCACTGTTCACTCTCATAAGAGAGTGGATCACTCTACCCACCTTCGGCTAGTTTTTGAGATATTTCGGTATTATCGTATCTGTTTGAACCCTCACAAGTGCATCCTCTGCATTAGGTCACGTCGTCTCTTAGGATTCTTAGTTTCTGAGAATGGGATCATGGTGGATCCATTCAAGGTTGAGGTAATACTTCGATTGTCTTCCCCACACAACATTCGTTAGCTTCAAGGTTTATAAAGGAAATATAACTTCTTACATTGGTTTTGTTGATTAATTGGGTTGGCTTTCATTTATGTCAACCCTTGAAGAAACTTCGGTAGTGAATTCCGGTAGCACAATGGTTTGGGTAATGGACCCAAATATTTTTTATGGATATTGGTATGAGTTTTGATATATTTGCAGATAAGACTACTCTAGATGTATATTACATGTCATGCCATTTCTGGTGCTATGTGGAACGTCACATAATTCCTCATGGTTAGAGAGTTATGGTCATGTGAAGTTGGACAACCCTCATGAATCATCTAGAATCCCCAAAAGGTCAAAGTAGTCAAAGTGGTTGCAAAGAAGAAATTATTTAAATAATAAAGTTAATGGAGAAATTACTAAGTGGACAAGTCGTTAGAAGTGGGTTAGCCCTAAAATAAGGAAAGTGGGTTAAGATGGTTAGAAGATAATTTAAATAATAAAGTAAAGTGATGAGTGTACTATAAGTCAAACTGGGTACAAAAGAAATTATTTAAATAATAAATTTAATGGAGAAATTACTAAGTGGACAAGTGGTTGGAAGTGGGTTAACCCTAAAATAAGGAAAGTGGGTTAAGATGGTTAAAAGGTAACCCCTTGAGGAAGCTACATGAAAGTATAAATAAGAGGCAAGGCTCTCTCATTTTAATCACACTTGAGCATATTGAATATCTACAAGTGACTAAGGTAATCAAAGTTTATCTAAGCCGAATTTCAGAGGGAAGGTGAACTAAAGAAGGCTGGAATTCGAGGGAGGATAAATTATTTTGATGATGCTTTCTAAGGTATGTTATTTACAGGTCATCTCACCATTTTTGAAATAAATTTTTTTATAGAAATTTTCAGACCATGAAATTGGGAGGCCATTGAGGAAACATATCCAAGTAGATGTGATAAACATTTCATATTGTGGGTCGTTGTATTTTTGGAGTTACACTCTGTGGAAAATAGGGTTTGTGGCCAGTCCTGAAACTAGTCTAAAATAGGTGTTTCGGGTAAAAACGTCATAACTTCTTCATAACAAATCTCAATTAAGTAAGACCAAATGTATTCATTGGATTACAACCTTTGGTATTATTTGTACCATTTTCATATCTATACAACAAATATTATGTGCGGGGCACGCTCTACAAGTTCTCTCTCTAGAATAATCTAGAATTCAACAAGGTATTCCATTTTTTCTATAACTCATTTTCTGATAGGTTCCAAGTAGTGGAACCTGGAGGAATTGCATAAAAGAAATTGAAGAACATTGTATACCAGTTTCAGATCTTTATTCATTACAAGTACATAGTTATGATTATTTCAAGTTAGGGTTGTTGACTAATCCAAAATTAGTCATGTGAGACTAAAGTAAAGTTTGTTGAAAATGCTAGTCTCTTGTTGTTAAAGTTAAGGAAGTTTTGAAGGTATGTGATGATATACACCAGGTCTATTACAGGGTTACAAATCATATTTGGATGATGAAATTGATGAGGGATTTTGGTTGAGGTACATGTTGGGTACATGGTTGAGACAAGAAGTTGATGAGTTGGCACATAGATGAGGTGTATAATTGATGATGTTGGTACATATTGATGAGTCATAGTTGATGAGTAGTTGATACACAATTGATACATGGTTGGAGGCACTTGTTAGTAGTATTGTTGACACATAGTTTATGGATGATGTAGCATACTTGTATTGGTATATTATTAGAAGCACATATTGATCTTGGTGATTATTATGAGTTGTTGTGTTATGCTTGGTTGATGCACATCTTTGAGAGTTGTCTTGGTGATTGATATTGGTGAGTATATATGATTTGGTTGATAATATTGATGAGACAAGTTGTTGTGATAGGTTGTTTGGATAGGTTGTTGTGGCAGGTTATTTGTACAAGTTTGGTGCATGGTTGATGCGCTTTCTTATGGTACAGGTTGTTTGGTACATGTTTATTATAGGTTGTTTGGTATAGGTTGTTATAGGTTGGTTGGCTACAGGTCAGTGGTACAGTTTGTTACAGTGGTATATCTCACAGTGATAGTGTGACAGTGGTTCCATCATTCTACTTCTACGTCAGGGCGATTGGATGGGGCAAGGATAGGTGGTTGTAGCCGGAGAACATAGGGAGTTGTAGCCTCATTCTAATTGTATCCAAAGAATAGGGGAGTTGGAGCTTCCCTCAGGTTGTATCCTGAGAAACTAGGGGGTTGGAGCCTCCTTCCAATTGCAGCTCGAAAACAAAGGAAGTTGGTGCTTCCAATGAATGTAATTCTTAAAGACATATAAGAAAAAGCATTATGTTATTTTCTCCCACTTTGGGTTTCCATGTAAAAACACTGGTGTATTGTGTATGTGTATGATTGCTCATTTGTTCATTGTTTATTTACTCTGCAACTATTGGATGATAATGTTACATTGATACAGCACTTGCATTTTATGGTTCAAAATGATTAAATTTCTCTATTACCGATTCACCCCCCCTCTCAGTAATCCAAAAGTTGGTATCAGAGCCAGGTTTCTTCAAGAAACATTTTAACCATTGGAAGAAGATCATGGATTATTCTGAGAATGGAGTACCACTTTTCAATGGTCAAAATGGTTTAAAGTATGAGATGTGGGGTGGAAGGACGAAAGTGTTTTTATAGGAACAGGGGTATTATATTTGTCTATCAGTTGTTACATGATATAATAGTTCAAAAAGGGAAAAGACTATGGCCAAGAAGGAATTGAAGAAGAATGAAAAATTAGCAATGGATTTCATCTAGGAAGGATTACCTAATCTGGTAAGAGAAACGGTTGGTAAATGTTCATCAACCAAAGAAATTCGGGATAAGTTACATGATATATATTCTTCACCCATCTCATATTCATAAAATGCCAAAGAAGATGTAGGTATAGATCAAGAAGAAATATGTTCACCATGTCAAATAGATTCAAAATATGAAGAGTACATAATCACCAGAGGTATTTTGTTTTCCTTTAATTGTGAAAAACACAAACATCTTCAAATAGAATGCCATGAAGGAAATGAGATAGAAAAACTAATTGAAAAGGAATACAATTATGAAGAAGAATTGATTAGTACTTTAGATGATTATAAGAAGAAAACAAGTCACTAAAGAAAGAATTGATGAAACAAAAGGAAAGTGTTCACATTTTTTAATAAACCCAACAGGTCATCAAGAACTTAAGAACTCAGCTAGAAGAAGCTAGAAAGATCGAAGAAAATCTTGAATATCAAAAGCAATATTTGGAAGCCAACATAGCAGCACAGAAGGAAGAAACATAAATGAGAGAGAATATATTGATAGGTCATCTTAAGGAAATAACTAACGCTCTAAACCAGCTTGAGGCAGAGCTTGGTCAAGAAGAGAAAGGACTTGAAGAAGAAATAATCACATTAAAAAATCATCTTGAAGAAGCGAAAAGAAAAGAAGAAGTCATGAAGTCTCAGATAATGAAGAAAGAAGAAGAGGTTGAGAATCTTGAAGAAGAATTTGTCGCATTGAGAAGTAAAATCATCAAGCTCAATAATAACGTTGAAGATATAGAAACATCCCCATTGGTTATAGAGAATGAAGAGAAGTACTCTAGGTTACTAGAAAAGAAAAATGAATAAAATAGAAAGAGTTATGCAGAAGTACTCAAAGGAAGGAAACATGGTTAACCAGAATATAGGAAAACTATTGAAGATACATCTTCAAGAAGACCATCGATGTTCAAACCACAAAGAAGATTCAATAATGATCATGATAAGTCAAGGTACAAATTCAGAAGGACTACACCACAAGGAATATCATTCACTCCCATGTATGCAAATTTATTTTATGGTCAATTTTTTATTGTACTAATTTTGGACATAAGGTTGCATATTGCAGGGATTATAAAATAAATGTTCAAGCAAGAAGTACCTATGTGGCCCCATGTAACATTGAATGTTACAAATGTCATAACTATGGACACAAGCTAGTGATTGTAGAAGCATGATCGATACTTCCATGAAAAAGAACACTGATATCGGATATAAGAAAGTATGGATAAGAAAACACAAAGAACAGGTGAACAAAGGCCAGGTCCCAAATATTGC
>JASDQU010188928.1:8840-29193 GCA_032191745.1 Picea mariana | reverse complement strand
GATAGTTTTTAATTAGCGTTTGTTTTATCGATGTTCTTTACTCAAAGGGTGTACGAAAGTGAAGCTTATGGAATGATGACTCAATGTCCAAAAATATGCATAGAATATGATAAGCAATCATTTCTTTTCGATGAACGCCTATTTAAGGGAAAGAGAAGGAGTCATTTTCACTTTCAAACAATAATATGAAAAGTCCTCAATCAATCAGTTCTCAATCGAATCTAATGCAATGCTAAAAAAATTTCTAATATGCAAATCAAGCACTAAAATGTATCTTTGTCGTTTGTATGCGAATAATGATCAATCCAATGCAAAGACTTCTCCTACCAACTACCCTTTCATATAAAGGAGATTCAAACAAGTATGATCAAATTTCGCACACACAACACACACCCTCTTACTGTGATTGAAACAGGAAGCAAACAGAAAACAAAAGATAACAAAGAAAAATCAAACGATTCACACAAAAATGAGGTGTTCGAAGAACAATGCCCTCAAAAAACCAAGTGAGAAGAGTCACAGACTTCAGATGTCCTTCACTGGAGTTCTCGCTCGATCGAATAGGAGAGAAAACAACGGATTGATTTCAAGCTCTCAAAAACAAAAACTCAAAAATTAATGAAGAATGGCATAAAATCTGAAAAAAAAGGTGTTTACTTCTCAGAAGGAAGCATGTCAAAGGTCAAAGGAAGAATCATTGAATCAAAAAGTAGCTCAACAAGTGAAAAAACAGGATCTGGACCTCCAAAAAATGCAATTTTTGAAGAGATTTTATGCAAAAAAGGGTTGGTGATCTAGTGTAAGGGCCACCAGAGCATTATAAATCTCTTTCTAACACTTCCAGGGAGTTTTTTCACTCTTCTAACATGGGCACAAGGGATCCTAGCTCAAAAAACTCATAAAAATGTCCAAAAACCCAAAATTTCAATCAAATTTTGAAAGTCAAGCTGAGTGTGATGGGGTAAAGAGTCAATCACCAAGTGCAATCAGATATGAAGGGGTGAAAAATTTTGTAAAACAACAAAGGGTAAGACAATTTCTTATGAGGAAAAATCAAAACTAAAAATTTTGATTCGATCCCCAGTGGAATCGCCAGTTTCTGTTGAAGGAAAATCTCCCTCCGGACATGTAGATATCCTCAAAGAGATAGATTCTTAACTCTAAGACATAAAGTGTTTTTCATGGTCACTGACTTACTTTTAGATATATATGGACTATTGTGTGAGGAGGAAGGAGAAAATAAGTACCTTTTACTAGTGTTTGTCCCTGCACGCTTCAGATTGAGCTCCAATCTTTCGCTCTTCGATAAGCCCTGTAGACAAACAAAGTACGACCACTTCCTACTCTATAAAGATTAGTCCAAAATATGTCTATTTACTAAAGAAACAAATTCATGTGATATTGAACACAAATTAGAAAGAAACAGGCCAAGCAAATTATATTAATGAGGACAAAACATTACTTACAGTCATAGATGGAATGCGACAGTTCCGCCAAGTCCTCCTTGTCTATCCCTTGCTCAAAAGATCCACGATCTGAATGACGATATATTCAATGATTGCTCCCTCTGATATCATATGTCTCTTACTTCCAAAATATCTATGTTCCATCACTATCTATAAGATCATAAGTTTGGTGTGATTCTCTTTTTCCAGTCCCCTTTCACCATGAGAAAGCTTGCTTATATAGCCTTGGAGAGGCTCAACAAATTGAGATATCTTTAGGGTGAGTTGAGGATTTTCCTCCTTCAGTTAGGGATATTCCCTAAGATCATGGATTGATTGAGGATTCGAATCTAACTGCCTTCTAAGAATGAAAAGATCCTTCCCCCATTCTTCTCAACAAATCAACTGCTGCCCATAATAGGCAGCGCTCCCTCAAAAGGGCACTCAGAGCATTATAACACTCCCTAGTAGTTTATAGAGGAGCGCTAGCACTACTAAGGGTGGGAGAGCTCCTTCAAAAGGGATGAAGAGTGTTATAACACTCCCTAATGGCTTATGGGGGGGGGCCAACACTCCTGAGATAGTTATAAGGGAGCACTCCCCTCCAAAAGCTCAGTTTTTTGGGTGCTTTTAGATGGAAAAAGGTTCATAATCCTGTTGACTCATTTCTCCTCTTCCAAAGAAAATGTTTGAGGTTTTTCAAGTGTCCTTCTCATGTCATTATAGTCACAACATAGGCATCATGGTAGTATGCTTTCTTTGACACTTGCGACACTTGTGAGCAAAATGCGACACTTGCGACACTTATAATGACGACACTTGCGACACTATCAAAGTGAGTATTTTTTATGTGTAACACACCCTATGTTGTGGATTTCTAGCCATATCTCAAGGGTTACTTGTTGTTGATATTTGGAAAATCAATTCTATGGTTGGGTGGAACGACCATCCCAAGAAGCTGGTTGAACAACACTTTATAAAAGATAAGTGTTTTATCTTGCTTTTGTTATATTATGAGTTTATTTGATGTGCATGAACTTTGGGTATTTGGGAATGATGTGTATTCTATTGTAATTAAGTTTATTAGTTTCATTTCATGTTTGTTTTAAATTATTGTAGATGCATGTAATTAACTATAACATATAGTAGCTAATATGGTTTTAATTCATAATTGAAAGCTACAAGAAATTAATTTAGTTAGTTGTAAATTTTTTATTTTTGAGTATTATGTTCCATAATGTTCTTCAGCTGGAATGAGGGATATTACATTATGGTATCAAAGCCTCTGGTTCAAATACTGTTCTTGGATGGGCCAAGACAATTGTAAATTGAGTAATTCGATGTTGCAGACTTTGAACAATGCGAGTTTGGGAAAAAATGAACACAATTATAGTGAAATCCACAAATTCGTGGGAAAAATCTGAGTTTAAATGAATCATGGTTGTCTAAGAGAGGTTCAATGGAGTAAATCTACAGATTTGCAGAGTTAAATTCAACCTGGAAGGTTGAAATTCAATTTTTAATGGTCATTCTAGAGTTCCAAGAAGTTTGATGGATTGATAATTGAGATCGCGATTGATATCGTGATCAATGACCTAGATTCACTTTGATAAATTTAAAATTCATAAGGTTTTCACCATTTGAAAGGTTAATTCGATTAATGGAAATGATTCATTTTTGGTCATTTTGATGTTGAAATTGATCAATGGTTGAGATTCGTTTGCAGCTGTTTTGAAAATGGATCAAATCAATGGTATGGATTCATTTTCAGCAATTGAGAGGTTGGGGTCAATCAATGACCAAGATTCAATTCACAGGTTTGTGAAGTGGAGTTGATTGATGGTCAAGATCATCTTGGCTTAGAAATTAATGGCCTAGATTCACTTGGATTTCGATAAAAAATAGCTAAGTGTTGAAGTTCACGAACAGAATTTGTCGATCGATTTTCAAATCGACGAGTTTGGCAAAGAGTTGGATTTGGAAAAAGGAATATCTAATCAACGATGGCCGATGGTCAAGGATCAACAAATTTTGGAAAAAGTTTTACGTGTCCAAAATAAATCTTCGAAGTTTGATGGTTGATGATCGGGTGTTGACAGAGTTGGATCAGGTTTGTTAAATTAACAACTAAGATCATTTTTCTCAATGGGAGATCAATGACCTAGATTGATCAAAAAAATTTCCAAGTATTGAAGTTGCCCAAGGAAAATCATCAATGGTCGGTTCAATCGAATACGATGAAGTGTTTTTAGTTGCTAACAAAAATAATCGATGATTGATGGGTCAATTATCGAGCATCAACCAATTCAATGAAGTTTTTTAATCGAGCAAGAGAGGTTAACGATGGACGATGGGCCAATGGTTGAGTGTCGGCAAAATCGACAAGGTGTTTGGGTCGTCCAAGAGAAATGGTTAATGGTCGATGAAGGAAAATGGGTGATGATGTGGAATTCCATGTCAACATCCATGTGTCATGCCACATTACTATCCATATGTCGTTCCATGTCATCCAAGTTAACATTTCATGATGATGTGTCATGCCACATCAACATCCATGTGTCATGCCATGTCATCATTTTCCACGTTAGAAAAGAGAGGGTTGATGGTCGAGGTTTAGTGTATTTTGAGAGAAGTTTTGTTTTGGCAAGAGAATTGGTCAATGGTCAAGTATTGGGTGTCGAGGAGGTGTGCAGACAAGTTTGGTTTGTAAATGAGAATCGATCGATGGTCGATATAGTGTCAGAGATCAATGGTTGAGATTGTTTAAGTTGTTGACCGATGGTGGAAATCGATCTATGTCCATGGGGAAGGTTTATTAGGTCAACGGTTGATATTTCTCTCTATTTGAGATCAAAAAAACATATTTAAAAGGTTGTTATAACAAAAAAACAATCAGTTTTTATATGAAAATTTCCAAAATTTTCATATTTTTGAATATCATTAAATTGTAGGGCATTTTTGAAGGCATAAACAATATTTTTAGTCAATAAAACCCCACGAGAATAATGTACCAAGGTACACTTTTGTTGGCAACCATTTTTCAATTTTATCTTTTCCTTACAAGCTGCCTACAAAAGGGTTTTGAACCCTCAATACTCATCGCAATTCTTTAAACAAAATGACACTATTATCTTTGGCTTTCGCACACCTGCCTTTCGTTTTTATTTTCATGACTGCAAGCGTGAAAACCTTGAGTTGGAAGTCATGTTGATCGCATTAAACTCATCTTTGGATTGTTATGAATCCTTTTGTTCATGTGGTCATAAATTCTTTCACCTCTAACTCACTAAAGGTCATACATTTGTCAAAACACCAAACCTTTATTCACTTTGCATTTTTGTTAATATGATTTCAATTTATAAGTTTGTGATGCAATGATTTTTGGTGTCTTTGATTAAATCCTTGGTGCAATGGTTTCATAGAATGCATTAACTTTGTGATTAAATCCTTGGTACAATGTTCGATATAGTGGTTTCTTTCAAATCATATGAATGCTATTGTTGATTTAAACATTCGGATCGAGTTTTGGTTATGCGATTATGTGATAATCCATTTGACTTTTGGTTTACAATGCTTTGGATTGTGATTTGAATGAAACTATTACCAAGGCGTTGTCGATTGTACATGCCAACATGATAGTTTTGCATGGTTTCAATTCACTCCACCACCCTCACACGCATAAGAATTAATGTCTGCCTTGCACTTCGGGCTGCCTCTGCTTGTTTTAGGAAAAAATGCGGGATTTATCCCTATGTCTACCCTATCAAACCTCCTCACCGAATACCCTGTTGACTGTGTTCTATATGCTATGGCTCCTGTAGTGCACATAGAACCCAACAACATCCAAACATTGATGTTATTTGATAACGCCCGAGAGGACCTGGAGAGGAAAAACTGGTTAGTTTTCATTCAAAAAATTGAGGGTTTCAACCTCGCAGTCGCTCAACAATTTTCCCTCACATTTGATGGATGCAGTGCCAAAGTTGGGTACATCCAACTCGAATTGAACGAGGAATTCCTCAGCTTAGCCACTGGTTTGCCAGCCAAGGGTTAGAAATGGTTTAAGAATTTTAAGGTGGATGAGGTGCCATGGCCGCTCCTATTTACCTCAAGGAAAATTATCAGTTTTGACAAAGGTATGCCGGTTACAACCCTTAAATCTCGATGGCATGATTTGTTGGTCACTATTAAGCAATTCGTTACATGCGAAGGTAGATATGGTTTAGTGTTCCTATACCACCTATGGCTTCTTATGAGTTTCATAGATTTTCCTTTGAATATGCCACATTTCCTCCTTCGCAGCTTGTATAAAATGGCTAAATGATTTAAGAGGGAGAAGGCCGACTCCAGCCTCTTCCATCATTGTTTTATTAAACTTATCATAGTTCATCATCTGAGGTTGAGTGGAGACTGTTGGGAATATTTCTTGTTGAGGAATGGCTTTTCCACTCCTGAATTTGGTCAAGTGGACAAAACTGTGGTCACTGAAACCCTTGTCGGTCCTGTCATGCCCCCTCCTACACTCTTACCCATTGTTGAACCCTCGACCTACCTGAACGATGACCTACTCGACACCCTGCCTAACTCATGTTTAAAAGACAATGTTAAGACTATTAAGAGGCCTGCAAGAAAAAAGGGCAAGGGTAATACTCATGTCAATAGAAAGGGTAAGAAGGCTGCACGCTGGGTATCAAGGTGTGCTCGCAATAAGCCTAAACAAAAAACGGATCATAAACCAATTGTATTGAGTGAAGATTTGGATTCTGAAATCGAGCGATTTCTGACTGAGGAGTACCCATACTCTCACGACCTTTGTTCTGTCAAGCCCTTTGAATATGTATCCAACCTCCCGTCGTGCCTTAAGGATGACCCCAACTTCCCCGGGATCAAGTTTGACAGTGGAACCCCTAGTAATTTAAAAGATTCCTCACCTGTAATGACTCGGCCTGATCAACCACAGTGCAATGAATGCAACTCATGGCTTGAATGATACTATACATATGTCCCTCTGTTGCAATCCAGAATCAAGTCCTTGGAGGACCGGGTGACTGTGTTAACCAAGGAAAATGACAGATTGCAAGCCAATGATAAGAGGCAAAAGACCACAAGCTTTGTCATGTTCAAAAATGTAGAGGTATCCACTGCCATTGTTAATTCGAAAATAGCATGATGGAATCGTATCCCTGATATCATGTTATGATATTTCAACATTGATTTTAGAATGATTTTGTTGTCTTTGAATTAGTATAAATGATTTGTTTGATAAATCGAATACATTTCTTTTTTGATTGAATTGATTCAATGAGATTCTGTAGCTAATCATAAAATTTGAATTTCTGTTGATTTTACAATTAAACACTATCTAAAATCGTTTATTTTTGTGCATCTATAGGTACACACGAATTTGAATGGGAGTTGGATCGATAATGGCATTTTAGAAAATGCTTTTTGTTACACAGTTCTTGGATTAGGTTGTTAGTCTTAGACAGAAATAGGAATTTGGGAGATTGTTCCCATATTTTTTGCAAACAGTTTTTGATAATTTCCACAAGGAATGTTTTATGCTGTGGCCTTTATATACTTATTATTTTTTGTAAACAATCCATCATTGTTGGGAGAACAGAGACTATGGAGTGATGATTATACAGACTCGAATGAAAGTGGATTTTTTGTACGGATTTAGCTTCAATTTATCTTACTTTTTTTCAAGTTTTTGTGCATTTTAATTTGTAATCAAATTATTGACTACTTTAGAGATCAAGATTTGTCACATGTTGATGCGATATGATTTATGTATTGTCCATATTTGATGTATCTCATTTTACTTACAACAATTACCTTGTTTTTATTTAATGAATAGAAGGTTAATCTTCTTTGTTAAATGAGCAATTATGTACAAATCTTTGCAGTCGGATTTATCTTAATGTGATGATCTGTAAACTATAAAATTGTTGTTGCTATATCTCTTGTTTGTTCTGTCATTCGTATTCAAGAGCGTTGCTGCTTCCTGTTTACGAGAATATTTATGCAAAATCTGGTGCGGGTTTCCCCCATCAAACAACTAAATCGAGTACTGTGCACAGGACAAATAGGAAATGCTACTTCAGGTCAGTTTGTTATTTGCAATTTACTAGTCAATTAATTCGAGAATTCTCTATAGTTTAGATAGATATATAGTACAGATTATTACTTTTATTTCTTAGTTAGATAGTTTTTGTTTTATTTCTTTTTCATAAAAGTTATAAAAATCCAAAAATAATAGCTTCGCTGTCATAAGAGAATTCACAAATGATTTTGCAGATTTCGGTCAAAATTTGTATTTTGTAAATACTGTATATATAATCGAGATTTAATTGTATTGATAACTGAACATTTAATAAGTAGAATTATTGTTTTATAATATTAGTTAGTAAACTGTATATATATTTTAGATTTGTATATAGTTTGCAGTAGATGTTTTTCACTTAGATTAGTTTTTTCACTTTCCTAGGATTTAGATCGGCCAATGGAGCCGCTATACCCATCGGAGTGGATTAATCCAAATGGATTGGGTTATTTAGACAACTCCAGACCGGATCCACCCCTCCAGTTGACGAGCGGTCAATTTGTCTCATCAACAAATGGTGCTAGAAGGAGGGTCTGAAAATTATTAATGGCACGAGGTGGTCATAAGACTCCTCCACCACCCAACCGCTCACCTATAGTGACAAGAAGTCATTCAAATGAAAACATCGTCCTTCAAACAACAACCACATCAAACAATGATCTATGGATCACAGTTGAACCAGTAACCCCAAACCCTACAAGTGGTGACGTACAAGAGATTGTCGGACAATCTCTCATAAGAACACATAGTGCCTTTGCCCGTTTAATACAACCAATTTGACCTTTGAAACTTCCATTAGATTTATCTGATATCAGAGAACAACTTGGAGGCACTAACCTCACTTTAAAGCCTACAGATCCAACCCTCATTCCTGCTGCAGGAGGATCTGGAATACCACCCTCACCACCTCCATCATCCCCTTCTTCTTCTGAAGAAGACTCTTTCGACGAAGGAAGTTCCTCTTCCCAACCTTCCACACTGTCCACACCAATGGCCAACCAAAACAATCCTGCCAGACCCTGGCTCGAAAAAGATGCTATATCCGTACCCGAGCCTCAGCATCCCTTACCAAACATCCAGAGAAGTGGCTCTCCAAGTTTGACCCTGACTCTAAACAGATCGCCGAATATCACATTAAAAAGCTTATGTTAGCCATTAGACTCCGTAATGACGAGCAAGAAGACGTAGTTTGTAGGTTATTCCCCTATACTTTCGAGGGAAATGCCTCTACCTGGTACTTTTCCCAGCAGCCCCATACCATTGTGTCATGGGAGAAATTTGAATCCTACTTTCTTGAGAAGTTTTGAGACGATAAGTCCCCAGAAGTTCTATTCATGGAGATTTCTAGTTTAAGAATGAACCATAAAGAGAAAATCAAATACTTTAACCAAATATTCTTAACAGTAAAGAACTGAATCCCTACAGATTCGATGCCTGCTGAGAATCTTATCATAGTATACTATACTAAAGCCTTGCATCAAAGTATAGCCATTTGGGTAAAGCGATCTAAGAAATCCACGTTGTTAGAGGCCTTCGAAGAGGCCAATCAGATTGAGAAAGACATCCTTAGTTTAAAAGACACTACTAGCAACGAAACAGAGACTAGGTCATCTTCCAAAAAGAAAATCGAAATCCTCCCTAGACCTGCTCAAAATAAAACACAACCTGAAAGCTCAAATTTAGAAAAATTAACAAAAGTCGTTCAAAAACTATCAAATCAAGTTATAGATTTGAAAAGGATGGTCGAAGAAGCTTCTTTGAGCAAAGGGCCTTACAAACCCCCGTTTAGGAAGCCTTTTCCTACCAACCAACCTAATTCAAATACCGAGGGCCTAAATCTAGAAAGCCTGCAATTCGCCATTCAAACAATTCTATAAGCCCAGGATAACTTGATGCCCCCTGACATCCCTGAGGAAGTAGTTGAACAAGAGACAGTTGAAGAAGATAAGTCTTCTCCGAACATTTTTGGACACTTCTCGGACAACATTTTTCAAGCTAATTTCAAGATAGTACATCCCTACAATACTAGGAGTAAGACAACAAACAAACCTTCTTCTGAAAACACTATGAATTTTCCCCCAAAATAGTCTAAACCAGCTGAGACTAAACAGAGTCATGTAAACCCAAACTTAGATTATGATTTAGTTGAAGATCTAAAAAATTTAAGGGCTAACATTTTTGTTTATGAATTATTAAAATTTTCGTTTCTGCTACAAAAAATGTTACAGAATATCGCAGAGAATAGCAAAAACAGTAATCCAAGCAGTAACAAAGTTGTTCATAACAACCCAAAACTTCCTCAGAAGGCTTCCGCTAAGAACAATTCTGATCCTCACGAGAAGGGAGGCCTTCATGTAAATAATGTAACTAATGTAGATAAATTAGCTTTAGAGGCTGCAAGTAAAAAGACACAAGCTTCCACCATTAGTACTCACAGAAATGTGCCTCCATTTTTGTTAACTTTCAAAATCTTTAATAGGAACGTGCACAATTGTATGGTAGATTGAGGAGCGTCATCCAATGTAATGCCATGGTCTGTGTGTCAGAATATTAATGTCGAAGTTGAACCATCCACCTTAAAGATTATCCAACTTGATAGAACTAGTGTTAAATTTATAGGCGAATTAAGGAATGTGCTTATAAGATTATCGTCTAACCCCAAAGTTTATCAAGTGATTGATATTATTGTTGTGGATATTCTAGAATTTTATGGTTTGTTTCTAAGAATAAACTGGTCAGAGAAGCTACACGGCTATTTCACGACAGATTGGTCTCACCTGTGGCTACCCGAGAACGGCAAGCCCAAAAAAATCAAGGTAAATCATGAACGTTACCTAAAGTTCACAGTCACAGATTTAAATGATCCAAATGAACCATTTACCCCTTCTACCGATTCACCCGAAATATAAGGGATGGATACCTTTTTCAGCAATTTCATGGCCGAGACTTCAATTATCACTAACCCGGAACAACAGTCTGAGATTGTGGCATACATGTAGCCAGCAGTTCCTACCAGATGGTCTCATGCACCCGATAAAAATCAAATATGGTCTCTTTACTTTGACGGGTCAAAGTCCAGAGAAGAAGCTAGTGCGGGCTGCATTATTATTGATCCAGCAGGTAACAAAACCCTGATTGCATGTAGGTTAGAATTTGAATGTACTAATAACAGAGAAGAATATGAGGCTTTATTGTAGGGCCTCAGAAAACCATTAGATATGAACATTCAAAATTTGACTGTCTTTGGCGACTCAGAAATCATGGTTAGATAGGTAAGAGATTATATCCATTGTCTGTCTCTGCATCTTAAAAGCTACCAATCTGAGGTATGGAATCTGATGAATAAGTTTTCTTCTTTCAACATAAATTCTATTCCTAGATTGAATAATTCGGAAGTTGGTTTATTAGCTAATGTAGCTTTGAAACTCTTTCCTGCAGAAGCATTTTCCCCGAATGCATTCTCCGTTGAACTGTTGTTCAGGCCATCTGTCCCCGACAACATCACGAATTGGAGAGTCTTCGATGATGATCAACAAATTATTAGTTTCCTACATATGGAAGAAACTTTCCAAGGCGCGGTGATCGACGAATGCACTCATGATGACAATCTGCACGATTTCACGGTAATACCATATCTGAGATGTCCTAAATATTCATCGGACATGGTAAATTATATCCCTAAATCTATAGTTACATTAGAAAAAATTTATGATCTTCAAGACAAATTCAAAAAATCGATCAATTGTAAAACAAATAGTTCCTCTTTATCATATGAAAAAGTAAACTTGGGAACTAATGACAATTCACAGTGCATTAATTTAGGGGTGGGGTGTTCTGAACAAGAGAAAGACGCATTTATTAAATTGTTTAAGGAATTCAAAGATGTTTTTGCATGGACATATGACGACCTTAAAACTTTTGACCCTAACATCATACAACACGTCATTCCTATGAAACCCCAAACCTTGTCGTTTCAACAAAAGTTAAGAAAAATGCACCCTAAACTCGAAACGACTGTCAAAAAAGAATTAAATAAACTCCTGAGTGCTAAGATAATTTTCCCAGTTAGGCACATGCAATGGGTTTCTAACCTTGTCCTTGTCCGGAAGAAGAGTGGTGAAATCCGACTATGCATCGATTTCTGAAACCTTAATCGAGCATATGATAAAGACAACTACCCTGTCCCACCCATGAAACAGATCCTTCAACAGGTATCTGGTTCTGAAAGACTATCCTTATTGGATGGTTTTTCAGGGTACAACCAAGTCCTGATGTTTCCTCCAGACCAACTTAAAACTACCTTCCGCACTCCATGGGGCACCTATGCTTATAGAAAAATGCCCTTTGGACTCATTAATGCTGGTGCCACTTTCCAGAGAGTGATGGACATCACTTTCCGAGGCTTAATCAATCAATCTGTCATAGTTTACCTAGATGATGTTACTGTTTTCTCGAAAAAAAAAACTGATCATCTAGCTCATTTGAGAGTCGTTCTACAACGATGTCGTAAGTACGACATTTCCTTGAATCCTAAAAAATCTATCTTCGTAGTAGAACAAGGTAAGCTCTTAAGATTTATTGTATCAAGCAAAGGGATGATTATCGACCCTAAAAGGACTCAAGTCATCTCAAAACTTCCCCCTCCCTCATCCAAAAAGTCTATGCAGTCTTTCTTAGGCCAGATAAACTTTGTCAGGAGATTCGTCCCCAGTTTCTCCGAAATGGTGAGACCTTTACAGAATTTAATAAAGAAATACGCACAATATCATTGGGGACCCTTAGAAAACCAAGCTTTTAATTCAATAAAAAAGTCCATAATAGACGCTCCTTCTCTCATGAGCCCTGACTTTTTGCAAGACTTCATGCTCTACACATTTTCTTCTGACTTCTCCTACGCTATTGTCCTAACTCAAAAAAACGTTGAAAACAATGAAGTCCCAATTGCCTTTATGATCTTTGCTTTCAAAGGCACATAACTTAATTACCCAATAGTAGATCAAAAATTCTATGCTATTTTTAAAGCAGTAAAGCACTTCTGATCTTATCTTTTGAAATCTAGGACGAAAATTATTGTCCCTTACCCAGCTGTTAGAAATCTGTTAGTGCAGAAAGAACTAGGCGAAAAGAGGGCAAACTGGGTAACCTCCTTACAAGAGTATGACATATAAATCACCCCAGCACAAATAGTGAGAGGCCAATAGCTACAGAAGTTAGTTTCTGACTCAGCAGCAGGACAACAAGAAGAAAATGATATGTCAAACCCAGGACAACACAATCAAAATTCAGTATGTTGTGCACAAAACTTTGTCAGTCCCTGGTATGACGATATAAAATTTTGTCTTGAACATGGGTCATCCCCCCGTCACTTGGATCCCACTAAAAGAAGATTGTTAATATTAAAATATTCCTCCTTTCATTTGATTAATGGTATCCTGTTTCATCAAAATTTTGATGGAGTACTAATGCGTTGTCTTGAGAAAGATGAAGCAGAAAAGGTCTTACTAGAATTGCACGCAGGAGAAGCTGGTGGGAATTTTGGTGGGGATACCACTGCCCATAAATTTTTAAGAGAAGGTTATTACTGGCCTACACTTTTTATAGATGATCATGCCTTGTGTCACAAGTGTATTATTTGTCAAAAAGCATCAGGACGGATACAAAAATCAGCCTTTCCTTTGCAGCCTGTTTCAGTAGACTCCCCTTTTCAACAGTGGGGTCTGGATATTATAGGAACAATCAATCCATCATCCTCACAGCAGCATAAGTTTATCATAATATCCACATATTAATTCACCAGGTGGTTTGAAGCTGCCCCCTTAAGAGATGTAAATACCAGTCAGGTAATTGCCTTTTTAAATTCGAATATTATTACTCGTTTTGGTATCCCTGACTATTTAGTATTCAATAACACTTCTTATTTTTTGTCTCTTGAGATGAGCGAGTTATCTCTAGAAAAATGAATTAAGTTGAAGTATTTTTCCAGCTACTACCCTCAAGGAAATGGATTGGCAGAATCAACAAATAAGAATCTGATTAAGATCATCAAGAGAACGGTATCTGAAAATCACAAAAATTGGCATAATGCACTATTAAGCACAATCTTGGCTGATAGAGTAACACCGAAACTGTTGTGGGTAACTCTCCCTTATTTCTCATCTATGGAAGAGAAGCAATTCTACCACCACATATTCTTCTTCCCTCACTACAGCTATCACATAAAATACAAGAAGAAGACTGCCCCCCTTTGGAGAATCAAATTAATGCTTTAATAAAACTAGAAGAGGTAAGGGCTCAAGCAAAACGTAAGTTAGATCAGCATCAACTAGTGGTCAAAAGCTGGTTTGATTCCAACTCTTCCTCTAACAGGAACTCCAAAGTAGGTGACCTTTTCTTGGTGCAATGGTTTCATAGAACTCACTAACTTTGTGATTAAATCCTTGGTACAATGTTCGATATAGTGGTTTCTTTCAAATCATATGAATTCTATTGTTGATTTAAACATTCAGATCGAGTTTTGGTTATGTGATTATGTGATAATCCATTTGAATTTTGGTTTACAATGCTTTGGATTGTGATTTGAATGAAACTATTACCAAGGCACCATCTATTGTACATGCCAACATGATAGTTTTGCATGGTTTCAATTCACTCCACCACCCTCGCACACATAAGCATTAACGTCTTCCTTGCACTTCGGGCTGCCTCTGCTTGTTTTGGGAAAAGATGTGGGATTTAGCCCTGTGTCTACCCTATCAAACCCCCTCACCAATTACCCTATTGATTGTGTGCTATTTGCTATGGCTCCTGTAGTGCGCATAGAACCGAACAACGTCCAAACGTTGTTTTTATTTGATAACGCCTGAGAGGACCTAGAGAGGAATGACAGCTTAGTTTTCATTCAAAAATTCAAGGGTTTCAACCTCGCAGTCGCTCAGCAATTTGCCCTCACATTTGATAGATGTAGGGCCAAATTTGGGGACATCCAACTTGAATTGAACGAGGAATTCCTCAGCTTAGCCACTGGTTTTCCAGCCAAGGGGTGGAAATGGTTTAAGAATTCGAAGGTCGATGAGGTGCCATGGCCGCTCCTATTTACCTCATAGAAAATTATCAATTGTGACAAAGGTATGTCGGTTACAACCCTTAAATCTCGATGCCATGATTTGTTGGTCATTATTAAGCAATTTGTTACATGCGAAGGTAGATATGGTTTAGTGTTCCTATACCACCTACGACTACTTATGAGTTTCATAGATTTTCCTTTGAATATGCTACATTTCCTCCTTCATAGTTTGTATAAAATGGCTAAACGATTTAAGAGGGAGAAGTCCGACTCCAACCTCTTCCATCACTGTTTGATTAAAATTATCATAGTCCATCATCTGAGGTTGAGTGGAGACTATTGGGAAAATTTCTTGTTGAGGAATGGCTTTGCCACTCCTGAAATTGGTCAAGTGGACAAAACTGTGGTCACCGAAACCCTTGTCGGGCCTGTCGTTCCCCCTCCTACACTCTTACCCATTGTTGAACCCTCGACCTACCCAAACGATGACCTACCCGACACCCTGCCTGACTCATGTTCAAAAGCCAGTGTTAATCCTGTTAAGAGGCCTGCAAGAAAAAAGGGCAAGGGTAATACCGATGTCAATAGCAAGGGTAAGAAGGTTGCATGCTGGGTATCAAGGTGTGCTTGCAATAAGCCTAAACAAAACACAGATCAGAAACCAATTGTATTGAGTGAAGATTCGGATTCTAAAATCGAGCGATTTATGACCGAGGAGTACCTATACTCTCACGGCCTTTGTTCTGTCAAGCCCTTTGACTACGTATCCAACCTCCCACCATGCCTTAAAGATCACCCCAACTTCCCCCGGATCAATTTTGACAGTGGAACCCCTGGTAATTTAAAAGATTCCTCACCTACAATGACTCGGCCTGATCAACCACAGTGCAATGAATGCAACTCATGGCTCGAACGATACTATACAGATGTCCCTCTATTCCAATCCTGAATCAAGTCCTTGGAGGATCGGGTGACTTTGTTAACCAAGAAAAATGACAGATTGCAAGCCAATGATAAGAGGAAAAAGACCACAGGCTCTGTCGTGTTCAAAAATGTAGAGGCAGCCACTGCCATTGTTAATTCGAAAATAGCCCGATGGAATCGTATCCCTGATATCAAGGTATGATATTTCAACATTGATTTTAGAATCATTTTGTTGGCTTTGAATTAGTATAAATGATTTGTTTGATAAATCAAATAAATTTCTATTTTGATTGAATTGATTCAATGAGATTCTGTAGCTAGTCATAAAATTTGAATTTCTGTTGATTTTACAATTAAACACTATCTAAAATCGTTTATTTTTGTGCATCTACAGGAACACATGAATTTCAATGGGAGTTGGATCAATAATGGAATTTTAGAACATGATTTTTGTTACATAGTTTTGGGATTAGGTTGTTAGTCTTAGACAAAAATAGGAATTTGGGAGATTGTTCCCATATTTTTTGCAAACAGTTTTTGATAATTTCCACAAGGAATGTTTTATCCCGTGGCCTTTATATACTTATTATTTTTTGTAAAAAATCCATCACTGTTGGTAGAAAATATACTATGGACTGATGATTATACAGACTCGAATGAAAGTGGATTTTTTGTACAGCTTTAACTTCAATTTATCTTACTTTTGTTCAAGTTTTTGTGCATTTTGATTTGTAATCAAATTATTGACTACTTTAGATATCAAGATTTGTCACAGGTTGATGCGATATGATTTAAGTATTGTCCATATTTGATGTATCTCATTTTACTTACAACAATTACCTTGTTTTGATTTAATGAATAGAAGGTTAATCTTCTTTGTTAAGTGAGCAGTTATGTACAAATCTTTGCAGTGGGATTTATCTTAATGTGATGATCTGTAAACTATAAAATTGTTGTTGCTATATCTCTTGTTTGTTATGTCATTCGTATTCAAGAGCGTCGCTTCTTCTTGTTTACGAGAATCTTTATGCAAAATCTAGTGTGGGTTTCCCCCATCAAACAACTAAATCGAGTATTGTGCACAAGACAAATAGGAAACGCTACTTCAGGTCAGTTTGTTATTTGCAGTTTAATAGTCAATTAATTTGAGAATTCTCTATAGTTTATATAGATATATAGTACATATTATTAATTTTATTTCTTAGTTAGATAGCTGTTGTTTTATTTCTTTTTCATAAAAGTTATAAAAATCCAAAATTAATAGCTTCGCTATCATAAGACAATTCACAAATGATTTTGCAGATTTCGATCAAAATTTGTATTTTGTAAATACTGTATATATAATCGAGATTTAATTGTATTGATAACTGAACATTTAATACGTAGAATTATTGTTTTATAATATTAGTTAGTAAACTGTATATATATTTTAGATTTGTATATAGTTTGCAGTAGCCGTTTTTCACTTAGATTAGTTTCTTTAGCTTAGTTTTTTCACTTTCCTAGGACTTAGATCGGCCAACGGAGCCGCTAAACTCGTCGGAGTGGATTAATCCAAATGTATTGGGTTATTTAGACAACCCCAGACCGGATCCACCCCTCCAGTTGATGAGCGGTCAATTTCACCTGTCAACAACTTTGTCTCTACATCTCAAATAAAATAACTCGAAGAGAAAGTTACATCCAAAATAGTAAGGGTAAAATTTTGGCACAAATCTACTTCAAGAGGGCATAAATCCTTGCTCAAATTTTTTTTTGGGGCATAGGAATGGTCTATTGAAATATTATGATCCATATAAGACAACCATGGAGCCAAATTTGGAATTTGGGTATGTAAAAATGTGCAAGAAAAAAAAGAAGGCACATGTAGCATATAGGAATAAATTGGGTAAAATAGTCAAAACTTCTTTGGACCATAACTTTCAGCTTAGAGATTGGATTTGAGCAAATGAATAGTTTTTGGAGAGGTCTTGAGAATAAAAAGGGATCCATCCAGCCATAATTTTTATTTGGGTGCTAAAATTTCTCAAAAAGTGATTAAAGAGATTTTTGTAGTAGTAAAAGAGTGGAAATTGCAACTTGTAAATGTTGTAACTTTTTGCTCATAAATCATATTGAGGCAAGAGTACAATTGTTGGATAAAGAGTAACATGTATTCTAATTGATGAAATGTTTTTTGTTATATATGTTCTAACAATAATTATTACATGCACATTTATTGCAGAATTAGAGGTACACGAAAATAACTTTGGTTCTTATATGATGAATGGAGTTATGGAAGATTCTTAGGGATATTACAGCCATGATGAAGATATCATAGGTCTCCATGTCAACATGGGAAATGTTGAGACATAGTCAAATGGAAGAAGAGACATGAAGGAGCCTGTAACTATGAGAATCCCACATAGGGAAGTGCATAGATATATAGATGATAATGATGGGATTATGAAGGATGAAGAAGACATAATTTATAGATTAAATATGTTGCATAATCAATTCAATAAAGACTCTGGCACACAGAAAGACGCTAGTGATATACAAGTGACATCATCTAGATTTGAAAGAAAATGGGATGATCATGGAAATGAGAGGAAGTCAAGAAGCGTGAGTAGGAACCACCATTCTCCACAAGAATACACTAGAAGAACTCATGCAAGTTCAGGGCCAAGGAGAATCACAAGTGTGTCTTATGTCTAGAGGAAAAGGATAAGTCATGAGGCAGACATATTTCAAGGTGAGATCAGGAAGATCAAGCCACAAACTTTCAATGGTGAGAATAGAAAAGGAGAAGATGTCGAGGCCTAGATATTGGAAATGATGAAATATTTCTAGCTGTATGATTACCCCTCCTAGGTAGAATCTAGAATTTTCACCTACCACTTGCAAGGAAAGGAAGCCATGTGGTGGGATCATCTTAATCAAGTGAAGAACCTTGATGAGAAGAAGATCTCATGGAGGAATTTCAAAGGATATTTCCAAGAGAAATATTTTTCTGAGCATTATTATGAAAGAAATATGAAAGAGTTATTTGAACTCAAGTTGGGAAGTATGACAATGGAGGAATATTAAAAAAGGTTCTTTTAATTATTGAAGTATATTGACTTCATAAAAAATGATAAGGTGAAAATATAAAGGTTTCTAAGTGGGTTACCCTCCTTCTACCATGACAAGATACAATATGATAACCCCAATACTTTATAGGAAACCATAAGGAGATCAAGGAATCTTTATGAGCAAAGCAAAGGAAGGCAAGTTTTCCAAAAAGCTCAAGATGACAAGATGAAAGGTAAAAATGATCAAAGGAAGAAAGGTTTTAAGCCACCCATTTTCATTATACATATAACATATGTTATATGTATTATACATATAACATATGTTATATGTATTATACATATAACATAATATAACACATATAGTATATGTGTTATATTATAATGTTGGAGAAAATTATATTTTCGGCACACTCATTCAGTGGGAGTAACACTATTTTAGTGGGATTTAACTAACTAGTTCTATTTTAGGCTTTCTAATCTTAAACCATCACTATTATGCATGCATTCCTAATTATAGGATGTCATTGCCTATATGAGTGAAGATCAATCACTCATTGATAAGATCATAATATACATTGATTTTCATTCTTCATGTTGTATCTCTCTTCCTTTTCTTGATAAGCTTTGTTTGTTTATGCTTTAGCTAGGTCTCTTGTGCAGGTTTCCATGAAACATTGACATGGTATTAGAGCCGAGTGGCTTGGAGCAACCCAGACAAGCCAGAGAAGAGAGAAAGAGTCATTGAGTAAACCTAGTTTACACAATCATCATGGCCTATCCTTATCAAAAGGTGGAATGATTGGAATCATCACAGCCTATCCCTGTCGAAGGGTGTGACGATCACACTCAAACTTTTCCAGGCATTGTCACAGCCTATACACAGCCAAGGTGTGATGTCATCGCACTGTGTTCTTCATCTAGGTTGCGATGATCCAATTTTTCACAATCATCGCACTATTTCCTTCACTAGGGTGCAACGATTCAACATCGTCGCACTTTATCCTTCTCTAGGGTGTGATGATTCAGTAACCCTCCAAAAATTGGTTTTCTGTAGTAAAATTGCGATATCTCGAAATCCGCGATCTGGGTCAGGCTGAAATTTTTACGAGAGACATATAACATAGGGATTCTCATTCTCACCAAAAATATCCAAAACCCACATCATATTTTATGATATATATCTATTTTATCATATATATAGTTGCCATAGCATCGTCAGTCATATCTTGGAATCCACGATTTGTGTTTTCAGGACCTTTTCAGAATCAATAGCAGGGATAGAGGCAATGCAACTTATCCAATCAAGTCTAGTGATAATACTCACAAAATACAAATATTTTGAATGGAATATGAAGGTTTCATTCCAAATCAAAAGAAAAGGAATGTATAATTTGAAAATGGTGATAGAAACATAACCTACATCAACGCTTGAGAAGACTAGATGGGCGAACGTAAGGATGATACCATAGGACTACTTATTGAGTTAATATCCATTGATTTATTGTTTCATGTTGCCACATGCAAGACTCCAAATGAGATATGGACCACCTTGGAATGAATATTTGGAAATCAGGATGAGATGCGAGGTCATATGCTTGAGGTAGAGTTGAATCCCTTAGACCCTAAAAGTTTTGATAATATACAGGATTTTTTTACGAAATTTAAATCCTTGATTTTCAACTTGGGTGAATGTGGTATTGAAAAGTATACACAATATAAACAACTTATTCTAACAATCTTGGCCAAGCTAGGACCAGAATAC
>JASDQU010188927.1:0-16349 GCA_032191745.1 Picea mariana | reverse complement strand
TATCATCTGGTTGGCTTCAAAGGGAAATATTTGGTGGATCCTAGAAATGGGCTCTACCTCAAGAAGTATTACTCATAGGTTGGTCGCCTCGGGTGACTTCTTGTGCATATGCATAGTTCTTATACAATTTAGTTTTTGTCTTTTTTCTTTTATGGACATGTCATTTTTGATGTCATCTTTTTCATTGTGGTAGATGTTAAGTGAATCAAAGATGTTCATTGGGTTTGCGGATGGTGCTAGCTGACACACTCGGAGGCTTTCTTCCGCAGCTTGGGTGATCTTCACACGTCAAGGCCAGTTGCTATCTTATGGAGGTATCTGTTTAGGTGACACCACAAACAATGTCGCCAAGTACAATGCAATAATAGAGTTTCTTAGTGAAGCTTTGTTGCATGGTATCTCTCACCTCTGGGTCTATTTAGATGCGCAGTTGATTGTGTCCTAGTTAAATGGGGTTTACTACGTTTATGATCCTACTCTACACTGACGATTCATTAGGGTACATCTCTTAGAACAATTCTTTGATTACATTACGTATATCCATGTTCCTAGGATATTGAATCAAATCACATATACTCTAGCTAATCACGTATTAGATTGACATATTGCACACACATGAAAAGAAGCACACACATACACATGTACATACATTGTAAAAATGTGATGCATAAGACATAAAAATATGTAAATACGAATATATATATATATATATATATATATATATATCAAGAGTCTCAGAGTACATAGGTGGGCACAAGCGCCTAAAAAAATAATATGTCCAGTATACATCGCGGGGCTTATGCCCTAAAAAATATACAAAAAGTGCCCTCAGCATGTAAATGGTCCACCCTAAGATAAGCACGGGGTCTGTTGGCCCTGCCATAGTGAACGAAAACATTTTCCAAACACCAGAAAAGATGGACCTAGGTGTTGGCAGCCAAATCACATTTTTCCATTGCCTTGTAAGCTGCCTACACCAGTGTTTTGAAAACATCAATTTTTCGTCACAATTCTCAAATAAACGACACTTTTATTCTTTGCGCCTTTTGCACACTTACTTTTGTTTTGTTTTCACGACTGTAAGCGTGAAAACTTGGTCTTTCGAAGTCGCATTAAAATCATTATTTGAACTGTCATCATCCTTTCTGTTGGTATGCACATTGCGCTTACATTTCATTTATCATTATGCAGTTGGCATAACCTTTTTGATCTGTACTCATTGGACATTCTTGGATTGATTGTGTGACTTTGTCTCACTAAGTTTGTGATGCATTGGCATTTGGATTTATGTGTTTTGATCTACTTGACCATTGGTTTCATGAAGATATATAGGTGTTATGATTAAACCCTTGATATATTTCATTTGATATGACACCTAGTTTCAAACGCATGAGCACATTGGTTAAACTATTGATATTAGTTGTTACAACACATTGGTGCATTGGTCCAAAACATTGGTATTGGTTTCGATTTGTATGTTGGGTGTTTAAAACTATGGCATAACTTTGATTGCGCGCGTTGGTTTATACACTTACCATTCATTTCATTGGTCAGGCAAGTGACATGATTTTCAAAACTATACTATAGTGGATTGAATAGCTTTAAGCACCGACGGTTGTACCTTGGCAATAACTATTATGCATGGCAGAAGTAAGCTCCACCACCTTCGCATGATGTCATTTATGCCTATCCCTTACCCCTGTTCCACCTCTGTTAGTTCGGGTAACCCTTCATGCACTCTGCTCCTGTGTGTGCTATGATCCAAATCCTGGACTTACCGTGTGCTCGGCTCCATGGAACCAGTTGTGTGAATCGAGCCGAACGGTAGCCAAGCCTTTCTACTATTCGACAAGGCCCGGAAAGACTTGGAGGATAGCGATTGGCTTACCTTTGTACAATGATTCGAGGGTTTTAATCTCTATGTTGCACAACAGTTCGCTTTGACTTTTGATGGTTGTAGAGCCAAGGTGGGTGATATTCAGTTGGAAATCAATGAGTAGTTCGTTAGCTTTGCCCCAGGGTTACCATCCACGGGCCAGCGTTGGTTCAAAAATTCCAAAGTGGAAGACGTGCCATGGCCACTTCTGTTCGTCTCGCGAAAGGTCACATCTTGTGACAGAGGTATGCTGATTTCCATGCTCAAACCACGATGGCATGACCTTTTGATGGTGGTCAAACAATTTGTAACCTGTGAGGGTTGATATGGACTCGTTTTTCTCTATCACCTACGTTTTTTAATGAATTTTATTGGGTATCCATTGAATATGCATTTCTATTTCTAGCGTAGCCTATACAAAATGTCAAAAAGGTTTAAAAGGGAGAAGGCCGATAGTAGCCTGTTCCACCATGGCCTAATTAAACTTATCATTGTTTATCACTTAAGCCTCCACGGTGATAGCTGGCGAGCTTTTATCACTCGAAATGGTTTTGATGATATAGACCCTGTCCAAATTGACAAGCTTGTGGTTAATGAAACCAAGGTCAGGCCACCCATGCCCTTCCATGTCCTACTGCCTCTTCCTAAACCCTCGGGCGATCCTGATGTTGACTTACCCGATGCTATAACTGAGAAGGTTGAGGCTATTAAAAATCTCGTGAGCAAAAAGGTTAGAGGTAACCCTACTGTTGATGGCAAAGGAAAGAAGAATGCTCGGCTTATCTCGAGAATGGCTAGGAATAAGCCTAAACCTAGTGTTGAGCAGAAGCCCATAATCCTTAGTGAGGATTCAGACTCTGACGTAGAACATTTCCTAGCTAGTGAGTACCCTTACTCACAGGGTTTGTGCCTCGAGCCACCTTATGATTTTGTTTCAAATCTTCCCCCTTGCCTAAGGAACAATCTCGGTTACCCAGGGATCAAGTTACCTAATGAAACCCTCGGCAATGTAACCAAACGCTCACCTGCATTTTCAAAGCCCGGACAGTCGTCATGTGACCAATGTGATTTGTGGTTGGAATGATACTATATAGACATTCCTGTACTTCAATTGAAAATCAAATCGCTGGAAGATCAAGTTGTAGTATTGACCAGCCAAAGGGATAAGCTTCGTGCTGTTGATAGCGAGCAGAGAACCACTGGTTCCATCGTTTTTTGAAATGTTGAATCAGCTACAGCTGTTGTCAACTCCAAAATGTCATGATCAAGCCGTCTGCTCATCATACAGGTATAAATTTTGATATCATTCTAGTTTTGTGAATGACCAAGATTAATATAATGATTTGAATTTCAAATAGCTTTGTCTATCATTTGAATTGGCGCTGTCATAATGTTGTTCATCCTGTACATTGTTTTCGCTTTGCTAAAAACAAATGAAGATTCGATTTGGTTAAATGATTCGGTCATACCCAGTTTAACCTTTGATAGATTTTCATAGGATTTGATTCGTTTGTCTGTTAAGTTAACCAAATCGATGGTTTTCTTTCAATTGAATTTGTTTGTATCCAACTTGAACATGAGGTTTTCATGCTAAATTTAGAGCACGATCATTTTTTGATTTGGTAGGATTTCATTGTAGTCAGATCACATCGACCCTAATTGAGTTTTGATGAGTTGATTTTTGAAACGATTTCGTGAGTTTGGTTGTTACGATCTTTTGATATGATGTGTCATGTAATCTTCTAAAACAAGAATACAACTCTGTTCGGCTCTGATTTGGAAATAATGACTCTATTTTTCATGAAAATGATATTCTCATTTAAGCCTGTTCAAATACGCCCGAATCATGGAACGATTTTGATTCACAATAACGGTGGTAAATCCTAGCTATTCGATTCGCTTGATGGGATTACTGTGTATCTTTAGTTACTATGATCAATTTTATGAGTTGTATTCATATCAAAATAGACTTTATTCCGGCTCTGTTAATTTTAATTTCAAATGAGTTTGTTAACTTAGATTGACTTATGTTATTTTTTGTCAAATTCGTATGAGGAAATTCGGGTAATAGTCGTTTCAAAATGAATTCAAGAGATGATTTCGTGAATGATTTTGTCTGCCCCAATTTGCAATCACAAACGATTAGACAACTTTTATGAACTCTGTCACCAACTGATTGATCTAATTATGATTTCGTTTGTGAACATTTACGCACCAGTTTTGATTTAATCCGCTCGTGGCATGGATCGTTTGTTATGGCAATACAGTTATGTCGATTTGAAAATGATCTCGTCTGGATTCGATCGTGTTTCTTGTTTATGAGGCAGCATAACAATTGCCTGCAATTTGTTTTTTTATCGATTTCAGTTTGATATGAAACGATTTCATTACTATTTGATTTGATTCTGTTCACTCGACTTGTGGTAACAAACGAAACAGAGTATACACATCTCCGTAGTCATTTGATTTTAGTCTTGTTTTAATCTTGAATTAGTATGGCAATCTCAATTTGAGCGATTCGTTTGTCTTTCAATTAGCTATTAGGTACTTGTAAATAGTTGAATTTATTTCTTTAAAAGATTTGAATTGAATTTTATGTTGATTCTGTGTCTTATTTAGACCAGCTACAGAATCACAAGATTCTGTAGCTAGTCTATATAATTATATTTTTATCATTTTATTTAATAAAATATCCTTCTAACTTGTCCATTTTTAACCCTTTTCAGGTACATCCGAATTGCATTGGGCATTCTGGACAGTCCAGGAGACATTTGTGTGTTTTAGTTTTATTTTAGGTTCCTAGTTTAGTCAGACTTGGGATATCTTCCCAGATTTTATGTAAACAGTTTGATAACTTCCACAGGGAGGTTTTACCCTGTGGAAGGTCTTTAAATACTTATTATTTTGTGTAATAAGGATCATCCTCACTTGTGGGAGAACTGGGTTATGGATTTCTAATACAAACCGAGACAAGAGTTGATGTTCTGCTACAACTTTCGCTTTCATAATATCAATCTTTTGTTTCAAGTTTATGCTTATCAATTTGCAGTTGATTATAGACTACTTTAGCTATCGTAATCTATTGCAGAATGGTATGAGTTAATTAATGTATTATCCATAATATGATCTCTTTCATTATTTAAAAAGTACAACAATTACTTGTTCCAGTTAATGAATCACAAATTTCTCTTTTTCATTAATTGAATCATTTCGTATAGATCTTTGCATACAGGTTTATCTAACTGTGGAGATTTATAAATTATACGATTGCTGTAATTTTTATGTCTTGTTTGTCCTGTAATCATATTTGAAGAGAACTGCAGCTTATCGTTTACGAGAAATGCCTGGATAATTCGGTGTGGGTTTCCTCCCTTCGATCAGCTAAGAAAATCATCATACATAGGACAAATCTGGAGCGTTTCTCCAGGTCAGTTTGTGATTTATTTGTTAGTATAATATTAGTAGTTTAGTTAGATATATGTTTAGTTAGATTAGTTAGAATTAGTGTATTAGTTGTTTAGTTTAGTTCTGTTTTATTTCTATTCATAAAAATTATAAAATCAACAAAAATATCTCTTTCTCCATCTTAGGGCAGAATATAAACGAGTTTTTCAGGTTTTATTCAAATCTACAAATTGTAGATATTGTACATTTTGTGAATAAGTTTTATTTCAGTTAGTAGTTACATATTTAATTAGTTAAAGTTAGTATAGTATTAGATAGTAGATTGTGTATATATAGAATAGTTAGGTTAGTTTATTAGTTTGTTTAATAGTTAGTTTTAGTGAGATTAGTTTGTTTAATAGTTAGTTTAGTTAGATTAGTTAGTTTAGAGTAGTTTTCTTTTTTTGTTTTCTTAGGACCTTTAGATCGGCTAACGGAGCCGCTAAACCTGTCAGGGTGGTTCATCCCAAACGGCTTGGGTTATTAGACAACCCCGGACCGGTTCCACTCTTCCAGTTGACGGACGGTCGATTTCGCCCGTCAACACCAGGTCCGTGGCACCCCAACCACATGAGGCTGCATATATGGTGGGAGATCCTTGATCTCAGCCATGGGCATTGTACGAGTGAGCGCGGTGAGGTTCCACTCTACTCGTCTCAACATTCTCTCTGCCTCTTCAGCTGGAGGTCCCCCTGCTACTGCTGCTGGTATGGTGGCCGCTGCTGGTGCTGCCTCTGGTCGAGGACGTCACCTGATCCTTGCAAAATATGCTAGATGCATTGGTCCCACATCTGTACATAATAGATACATAGTTGTCAAATAATCTAGTACACATAAAAATGATATATATAAAAAGAAAATTAAAAAATTAAAAAACTTTTAAAAACAAACATACCTATCTCTCCTTGCTCTGCTCTGGGAGGTACTAACATATCAGGGTCCCTAGAGAAGTTGATATTGACATAAGGGTATTCCTCTATAGCCAGAATCTACTGAGACCACCAATCAAAGAAATCATCTTCAAAGGCCCCAATGGTCCTCCCTCCCCCTTGTCGTGGCAATAACGTCACCCACCTGCACACTGTTGGGAAGGTGGCCACATGACCCCATACTGTCTCTCGTGGACTGAGACTGGGTACTCTCTTGAAGAAAAAAAAGCATAATATAGTGCCAAACCCAAAGTTTTTGTTGTTCCGCCCACGACACTCTATGAACTGTCTCTTCATGCACTCTAGCATGGTTGTGCTCCAGCCGAACACTCGTGCATTTAAGCACTACACCGCACAATGCATGTGCGGCCACGAGGCTTGATGTAAGGTCGCGGATCTAGTGATCCGCCCAATAAGTAAAACTATCACTTTCAGTGATACGTTGGTAATTTTGTGGATCAACACTTGAGAACCCACTTTATTTGTGCTAGCCTCGCAGTGTTTCCCGATCAACTTGACAATTTTTTGAGGCCCAGGAGGAAAAGAATGAAAGTTGACTGGTTCCCCTCTCCTCAAGGGGCCATTTAGAAAATAGATATCCTCAGTCATTGGAGTCAACGACTGCCCCTCGAGCATAAAATCCTCAACGTCAGGGTGCCAGTAATTCACCAAGGCATTCAACAGCCTGGGTTGTACCCTCATGAGTGGACACTGGAAAAATTTCCACAACCTGCATTGTTTTAATGCGGTGACAACAACAGGGTCTTATTCGACCAAAAAATCAATGTCTTTGTGCTCCCTCTCTCTCCTGTGGACATACATCCTGTCAATGATATGTTCAAAGGGGACTTAGATATTGTATTTTCTTTTTTCTTTACCTTTTTGAGGGTGTACGCGGGCTGTAGTGAGCATAGTCGCATATGTACGCGGGTAGAGTATTTTCTACCCACGTACATGCAGGGCCGCCCCTTTTTAAGAGTTTGCGCACCCCAAAAATTAAAATTAATGCAAGAAAGAAGTATGGAAATGCAGGAGGAGCTATTTTGTACTTACTTGGTCTGAGTGTAAGTTCGTTTCGTCCTTTGAAGCTCCTAGAATCAACTCTTTTAGCAAAGTGGTGTTTTTGGATTTTTGGTTAATTCTCAATTTGTAATGGTGATAATGAGCTGCCAGCTTCTATTTATAGACCTTTTTGGCCCTTTTTGTCATTTTTTGAACCCTTTTGTTGTTTTTTCTGGCTTGAAAATCATTTAACATGGTTCTTGAGTTTCTTAGTGGATGTTACGATACACTTCACTTTTGGTTTGGAAAAGTTTTTGGAAGATGGGTCACTCTTAAGGTCCTTTGGTAAAAATCCATTTTTCCAACTTTGTGCATTTAAGTTAGGATTCCACCTCCACTTTTTTCATCTCGTTGTCTTTTCTGCTTTGCCATAGGGTCGATCCCATCGAATTGCGACACAGAAATGTCATTGCTGCTTTAGAAGTGTCGTAATTTGGTGGTAGAGCCTACCTCTACAGGGATACCCTAGGTAGATCATGGTTGCATTTTTGGTGTCCATGCTGTCATTAATGACTTTAGGCTCAAGATTCCTTGTTAGTCTTGTCATGATTACGAGATTGAGCCTCATACGTTTGATATGTCATATCTCTTGACCTCACCCTCGGGACTCCCAAAAGACGAGTCTTGTTTTAAGCCTTTTTCAGACTCTCTAAACATGAAAATATTGCCGAGCGATCTTGTTGTCCTTCATGCTTGCCAAACTAAACTTTGAAGGCACATCTGTCCAGTGGTATTTTACCCCTTTTTCAATCCAGATGGTCAATTGTACGAAAAAAGGTATACTCTAGGAACTCTGGTTCGCTAGAAGAGTATTCTCAGGTATAAGTTTAACCCTTTTTTGGGCCCGAGGGACTAAATTTACGAAAAAGGAACCCCACAAAGTCCATAGTTAAGCTCTTTTTAGACTCCCTAAAATTGAAAAGATTTCCTAATTACCTTGTTCCTTCACACTCGTTAAATTGGTCCAGAAGAACATCCCCTACAGAGTCCATAGTTAAGCTCTTTTGAGACTCCTTCAAATTGAAAAGATCGCCGAGTGATCTTGTTCTTTCATACTCGTTAATTGGTTCAAAAAAACATCTACTGGCATGAGTTTACCCCTTTTTATGACTTGTATATTAAGGAGGAAAAAGGTACACCTCGGGAGATTCATCTCACTGGGAGAGTTCTCCTCAACAAATTTTACTTTTTCGGGCTAAGGAGACTGAATCTAGAAAAAGGCAGCGAGTCCATAATTAAGCTCTTTTCAGACTCCTTAAAATTGAAAAGATTGCTGAGTGATCTTTTCTTTGTCACACTCGTTAAAATGGTTTTGAATAGACGTCTTTTCGGTGCTAGTTTACCCCTTTTTCGAACTGATTAGACTACCTTAGAAAACGGTACCCCAACAGAGTCTTCTTTTATTCTTTTTTAGAGTCTCTAAAAATGAAAAACCACTGAGCTTACCTTCTCTGGGCTCATGAAAAATACGTTGAAGGGGGTTCCATTGTGTCTTATTAATCACATTTTCATCCCTGCGTCTTTGGCCTAATGCCAACTTCATGTTGCTCTCAACTGAACCTCTGAAGCATGCCTTATATGCAAGCCTTGTAGTGCTTTGTCTCTGTGTCTTGACACCTTGACCCATGGAGGAATTTTCTCGAGTGTCCTTTCCTTGCACATGTCTCCTTGCTATGAGAATTAGTGTGTTCCTTGCACTTGGAACTAGTATGCTTTGCGAAACTCGTTCCTCCTTTGTAACGTAGCATTCTTTTATTCTTTTTCAAGATTTCCAAAATTATTGAAAAAGACAAAAAAATCAAATATACCCCAAAAAGAGGACGAGAAAAGTGTTTTATTTTTATGGTAGCACAATGAGTCACCCTTGGACAAAGAATATCCTTCTAGTTTTTCGTCAAGCTCTAGGATTTAATATGACCTTAGGAAGTTTTTCTCTCTACATAGAGCTGTGTCCTCCTTTGTTTGGTTATTCTACCAAACACATGGAGAGTTTGCGTTGCCTCCTACATCGTGAAATGATGTCAATGTCATGCTGCCTGAGTCTAATCATCTGTCATGCTATTGTCCAAGGGAAGTTTTACCCAACTTGAGTCGGCCTCTCTGCAGTTTGTCTCTTTCCCTCATGTCTGACCAACCCCAAAAGTCTAATCAAGTCCTTGTTCGAAATCACTGAACTTCTCTGCCTGATCATCGAGATCCTCTTGTCTGTTCCCGACGAGCCGTCAAATACTTCTGGGTAGTGAATTCGTACACTCACATTACACTCCTACCTGATTTTTGAAGATCTTGAAGTTGTTTCTCGAGCTCTGAAGGCCTCATATCCAACCATCATGCGTCATTGGATTCTTGAAGATGGATACTATACATGTATATCTTTGATTTTGAGATGTAGATCCGCTGTGTATTGCTTGAAAATACAATTTATATAGTTATATGACATGGATATGTAGTGTATTTGATTGGAAGAAATTATTTATTTCATCCCGGGCATGGGTATGCTCGCCTCAGTGAGACAATTATTATTTTTGCAGATGGCACCTCCTGAACTCTGGTCCCGGGCTCAATCGCTTCGTACATTGGTGAAGATTTGTAATATATTTCGGCCATCAGATGATCTTATGACCTCACACATTAGGGGGCATTTGTTATAACCCTAAATTTTACCATACATGCATACCTGGCATCAGACCCTCTTACTTACTATTTTTACCAAGCCATCACTGAGAAGCTCTTCTTAAAAACACTATTTTTGAAGATGTACATGCCTTGCACCATTACTGCCTGCATATGTACACTATATGCACCATTAATTCCCATGTACATATGCTAGCTGCACCACTATAGCCCGCGTATACTCACAAAAGTTGTAAAAATTAAAAGGTTGCAAGGAATTCGTTGAGATTACAGGCTATTGGGTAGTTTCCCAACTGTCCCACTACCTATAGCCTGTCACCCAACCGAATAACCATCCTTTTTTCATATAAAAGGAGGTGTTGGGGTCTCATTTCAAAGCCAAGCATAAGAACAGTGAAAATATGACCATTTCACTTTTCCCCCTTACCCCAAGAATTTCCAGCCACATTGTGATTTTTGAGCCAGAATTCCCTATTCTTGCCTTTTTCCTCCATTGCAAGCCTAATAGATTCCCTAGAGAGAGATGAAGAGGAGAAAGATACATGGAAGCGCATTTGGATCTTGGTGAAGAGGAGCTTGGACCGGGTTCGAGGAGCATTCGTTGATCTCATTGTAAGTAAATTTGTGAGATTAATAAAAAGGAATAATTTTTCTGTCCCGAATATGATGTGTTCAATCTTTATGTTTGATTTATATTTTATTATGACATCTAACCCACTAATTCATATATAAGATGCATGTTCATAGTTCTTTGTTTTTCTATTTATGAATGCAGGTCAACCTTGGGAGGAGACTTGTAGTCGAGGAGCAATCGAACGCAGAGTTTAAGGTAGAGTTACCAGATCTTTTTACTTTGTGTTTTATGCATGAATGTGGGGTGTATTTGGGGTAGTTGTTAAAAAGTAGGAGACTTTAGATAGTTATCTCTGCCTACATGTTGAACCCTAGTGTAGTCCATAGGGGGGTTTTCCCACTATAGCACACATCATTGGACAATATCAGAAAATGGTTCACATTCATAGATAACTTGACATGATTACTGCATTAGACTCAAAAAAATATTTTGATAGATAATACATTTGAAACCTCATGATTTAAAATCAAATGATGAGAAATCACTAATCTAATGCCCCGAATAGTTCTTTGGGGATCCTTAAAAAATACACAAATGTTTGTATAAAAAATTGCAATGTCTGAAATGTTCATGAAAAGTAAAAGGAATTCATCCTTCAAAGAGGACTAGGATTGGGATCCCATGTATAATGAAATTTAAGAAATACCTGGAAGACAGAAAAGGAAAAAAATTGGGGGTCGGCCTTTGGTTTTCACAGATTATGAAACAAGAAAGGTTGGGCGACTACCAACTAAGAAAAAGGAAATAATGTGATTACTTGAATTACTATGATGGACAGAGAGATCTAACTATTTGCTTGTCGGGGTGATTTTTTGTAGAGTTTTCGACTGGAGGTTCCATGGCAGTTGTAACTAAGTTTGGATGATCTCACTCAATTATCTTTATCAATGCTTTCTTTAACCATACTTCGATATATTCCTACATGGGAGAAACCGTTGTCTCATGGTTAATATTAGCATTGAACAATTCTTTCTCAATATCTATTATGTCAAAAATAAGCTAGTGCAATGTGTCTTCAACCTCGTCATTCTTGTTTACATAACAAATCAACCACTTTTCTACTTCCTCTTCTGAGTAGTCAGTTATTTCATTGAATTAATTTTCCCATGAAACTTTTAAGGCATCCAGATATTCTTGTAACTAATCCTTGGAGAGTATACTTGAATCCATTATTAAATCTATGCCACTAATCTCTTTTGTCAAATCAACAAGTTGTAGAAATAAATCACCCCTTTTTCCATTTATTCTATTACATTTCTCAAGTAATTCTTTTAAAAATTGAATCCTTTTTAACCATCTAGCATTAATCTGCCTTAATCTAATTTTTGATGGGAGATGACGTTCTCTCCTTTGCATGTCATTCATATTAGATATTTTAGCAAATAATGTACCAAGAACTTCGTGGTAGGATTTTTCATCATTATTCAAGTCTGTTTGGAGATATTCTTTGAAATTTGTAATCCTTGAAGAGAGTATAGTAGAACTAGTAGATAGTTCCCATATCTCAAAGATCAAGGAAATTCTCTCCAATGTACCGTCGGATGGTCATCAATATTTTTGAAGCACCCCTTATCTTTGAACTAGATTTTGGAATGTCTTCCAAAGTATTGAGAGGATAGGTGGTAACAATCAACTTGGAAAACATAAGCTTCCACAGTAAGGTGTTCTACAATTCTTTTATTGTTTCTTTCAATATTTGATTTTCTATTTCAACTTCACCAATTGAGGACTTGGGTGCTTCTCTAGTTGCTTCATGAAATTGCATGATCTATGAGGGTTTTACCCCATGTATATTAATCTCAAAGTTCCATTTCTCAATAACCTTTTATTTTTAAGATTAATTTTTTCAATCAATTTTTTTTTAGATTCCTTTTTGTAAGCAACATGGTGTAATGTGACGAATTATTCTTCAAAAGTAACTAGCCCTTGAAAAGACAACTATTGTGTTATTTCTCTATTTTTTAACAATCTCTGTGTGGCCCAATCAAGGTCTTGTTCTTCTACATCTACTTCCATGTCTTCGGATACATGGATTTCTCCCTTTTGAGTTACACCTCTTTTCCTCTCAAGTGAAACATGGGCAATATGCATTTCACCAATGTTTACTTTTGGGGGGTTCTCATCTCCTCCACCACCAGAATTTACCGAATGGGAACTCTTTGGGCCAAGACTACTTCCCTGGGTTCATTTGTTTTTGAGGAATTCCTTTGTGAAACATTAGGCGAGCTGGGGTTTGGGTTAGCACTTCTCGTGGTTCGACCCTTCTATTTATGTTGGTAATTATTGCTAACCAAGGTGTCAATATAATCATTAAATTTTTCAAGGATGGCTTCCATGGGGTTTTGATTATCCCCACCTCCTTCATTGAATTGGGTAGTCTTCATAAAGGATGATCCATAGCTGATTGCAAACATATATGTTGTAAACAAATCATTGAGGTCAAATTCGAGACTTCAAGGAGATCTCTTAGTTTGAAGTTATCAAAATACTTAGCAAATTCATCTAGATGGGAAATATTTTTAACAGTGACTTCCCCAATTTTCCAAGGAAATGTAATGAACTACTTTTTCCTATTCTCATATTCTCATTAAAGAATTGTGCCCAAAACTTATATTGTTTACAAACTTCATTAACAAAGAATTTATCTGACACATAAAAAGGGAGTAAAGAGGGTTTCTCCTTAAAGTTGTATAATCTTATAAAATTGAAATCATCTAGGGTTTCAAAACCCCCTTTTCCTACCAAAAAGGAAAAAAATTCGATAGATATTATTGATGTATTAGGACCATAGACTAGCTTTTTGAAAGTAGATAGAAAATCATTTTGAACTTCATAAAAAATATATGGAGCTTTGTGTTTCTATAATGCAAGACACCAAAATTGCATAGCGTATTTTCCAAAGTCAACACTCCTTGTGGGAGGAAAATATTTGAAGATATGGCAGTATACTATCGCATAAATCAAATAATAAATCATAAATAATTTCTTATTTTTTCAAAAATTTGCAAGTTGAAAAAAGACTTCGCTTGAAATAATTCGAGCCCAATCAAATAAAATACTCTCATGAATAGAGAGGTGCAAGACATAAAATACATATCTTAGAACACTAGCCATATATTCCTACCCAAAAACTTTTGTGAATAATTGTGTGAATTCTTTGTAAGGGTATTTCAAAGAACATACCTCTATATGGGTGGGATTTTTAAAATATTATGTTGGCTTCAAAAGGAAATTGTCCAATATTTCCATCCCTCCATGGTTGGCCTTTAGAAAGGCGTCTGATTCTAACATTTTAAATATTGTGGTAGGATCAAGGAGCCTGAGCATCCTTATAAACACTATGGTCACCAAAGAAATATGAGTCTTCCCCTACAACTGAATAATCCTCTTTTCATTGTTGAAGTTATCAACACACTAGAGAATGAGCTCCTTGAAGTTTGATACTCCAGGCATACAACCTGCCAATGCTATTCCAGAAGTCTAGACCTTGTTTGAATTATTTTATTCAAGAGGGAGCATTGTATAACACTTAAATGCTTCAAACCATTAAAAAGCGTGGTCTTCATGTCCTGATGTATTCATAGTTTCGCCACAATAGAGATCTTTTATTTTATTGGTAATATTTGGCAAAGCCCGATTAGAATGAAAAAGGTGGTGGTCCTGTCGTAATAAGAATTTACAGTGAGAATTTTTATTAGTAAATTCTTCCACATCCTTTATTTAATATCGTACACCGTGGCTTCGATTTTTGACTGCATGATTTGATTTGAATTTAAGGTGGGGAAATTCCGATATTTGTGTCATTAAAATGGTTTTAATTCACCTCATGGTCTAGCCAATCTGGTAGTAAGATAATAAATGTTCTCAGGAAATGGGATTATGGGCTTAGATGTATGTAAAATGTTGAAGTATGAAGGTGCAGAATAAGTGACGAGAAGTGAGAAATGATCATTGTAGAATTGTGGGATTGCGAGATTACGAGATATGGAAGGGAAGATATAGGGGAACTTCCACATCCACAACTTGAAAATATACTAAGTAAAAGAAATAATGAAAAGTATGTTGCAGGCCATTTTTGGAGTGAGTATAATGTGGGGTTGCAGGGTTGGAAAAATGACTAAGTATGGGGAAATAAAAATAGAAAAATGGTTAAGTGTGTTGCTTTGAGATGTAAGTTTTTGATCCAGGGGATCAAGTTTTGCTCAAAATTCAAAGTTCTTGGAATTGCTTCAAATCAAACAGGAGCGTAGGTCTCATCGTCACGAACCCAACACAACTTGTTTGGGTTCAAACGGACATTGGATGAGAGAGATATCGCGTTTTGTTCAAAACGACCAACATGCAAAAAAAAATTGTGCTGACTGTACAGTCTGTACGAATGCTGACGTGGCAGACCGTACGACACATGGCAGGGCCATACGACACATGGCATAAAATCGTGTGGATAGTTGGTAGTTGACGTGGCAAATATTGGTTGGCAGATGTGGACGAATAGTCTGCTGACATGTGGCATATTTTGTCCAATGGTTTGGTGCCACGTGGCCCAGTCGTGGGCTACCACGTGGCACCCTGTTATTGGTTGGTTGTATAAAATTTATTTGGAGTCCACTGGACTCGACCCCGTGACCTCCACCCACATGCAAAGTCTTTGCAAAGTCCACCAACCAACGCACCATAACATATTGCTTATTATATATATGGTGCGAATTATATTTAAGTTTGAATGTTTTAAAATTGGTGCGGGGGTCGGGCTGGGGCTTAGCCCCAGCCCACGATTATATTGTTTATGTCATATGGCCACCGGTTTAAAACCTTTGTGTGCACACATTTCAAACTTTAACCCTCGGTCGTATACATTGCAATATGACCATGGGTGCATGGCATGTTTTAATCATAGCCCTTTTTGGTATGAGCTCGGTCACATGTGTTTGTGCATAGAACCACCGGCATGCCCGACCATTGTCATTTGATTGGACTTGGCCCCTTTTATATGTGTACGAGGTCATGTGGTGGCCATGTGCCCGTGGGCCTTGGCGGTTAAGGGCCATCGCGTAATCGTCCTACAGTTTGTACCGGTTGTGCGGTTGTGCCTGGTGCTGGGCTTTTCCACATTTATGCGTGTGGGAGCTAGGTTGAGGAGGCAAGGGTGCATTTTGGCGATCCAGAGACAACAAGTTTGAAGGGGAACTTCCAGGAAGCCTATCTTCTTCAATTTTTGGCCAAACGAGGTGCCGAAAAAGACCAGCTAGGGGTTTTTGGACGTTCTGAAGCCATTGGAGCCATCTATTTGGCATTTTGAGCATTTTAAAGCACATATTTGAGCACTTTTAGAAAATAATACAAAATATCCATTGGAAGCTGGACCAGGAGATGCAGCCCAAGAGAGGGGTGAACTCCTTTATCATTTGTTGTGTTATGTGTTTTCTGTTCACTGTTTATTGCTGCTATTTATATGCATCTTGAATGAGTAATTTCTATAAAATTTTTGTTGCAAAATTGATCCATTTGCATTTTAACACAAGAAATAAATCTTGCAAAAATTTTCAAGAATACAAGTCTTCTTCATTTTTAGATCAAGTTGGTATCAGAGCATAGGTTTTTGAAGACTTGATTATTTGCAAGTGTTTTGTTTTCTGATGATCACAAGGTTCAAACTCACAAGAGGAGAAGGTCAACTTGTAGAGCCAAGTTCTCATCCTTAAAGAAGGAAGATTATATCACCACTGCAAGCTTCAAGGAGACATTCAACAAGTATGGCTCATGAAGAGAG
>JASDQU010188925.1:5692-20354 GCA_032191745.1 Picea mariana | reverse complement strand
GTTGCAATTTAATAATGGAATTTATATAAATTAGGTTGAATTTTTAAATTAACTTTGAAAATTACAAAAAATATGAAATTAAATAGTTTAGGAAATGAAAAGAACAAGAAATTAAATGTGAATAAATACCTATCTTCCTTCAGAGACGACATTAGGATCCTTTGGAAACTTTGTCTAAGAATTAAATTTGCTCGATGCTCTCTCAAATGTGCGACATGATGATGTAATGGAAAAAAAAGGGTCGTGGGCCCTTTTAATTGGACCTAACAGGAACATGTGTGCATCATTAAGAATGCATGTGTGTTCCTGCCAAGGATCCTATGTGTCATCCTAGGTGGCGATTTTGGATTTGTTGATCATGTCACATCAGGAATGCATGCACATTCCCTATGACCCACACTAAATCATTAACACTCTACACCTTAATCACATGACAACTATCATACACACATCAAATGATACCTCCTTCCTCTTGCAAGGTTGAATATGTTGATGCATTATACTAGATCAAGCCATTGTTGGACACCAATAGTTGAGTATATGACAGAGCCAACACTTTCTCTCCCTTTTCCTCTCTTCCTCTCCCTCTTCCTCTCTTCTTCTCCCTCTCCCTCTTCCCATATCGCTATTCTTCTTCTTCCCCTCTTCTTTTTTTGTTCTATTTTTTATTCCCCCTTCTCTCTCTCTTCCTCTTTTTCTTCCCCCCTCATCTCCCTATTTCTCTTTTTCTTTTCCCTCTTCCTCCTTCCTCTCATACTTTTCTTTGTTCTCTTATCCCTCACCCCCCTCTTCCTTTTCTCTTCATCATTCACTTTTCCTCCTCCTCTTATCCCTCATCACCCTCTTCCTTTTCTCTTCGTCATTCATTTTTCCTCTAACAAGGTAAGATAACCCAAATGATTTATTATTATTTATTATTGATCATAAATTGGTATCGATTTCTTTTTTTCCATGTAACTATGCATAGGAAACCCCAGGAGACTTCACCACCATTGAAAAGTGGTAACAAAAGTAATTCATTGACATAAACTATAGTATGCCTCACCTAATAGGGACATCAAGTATCAAGCCATGAATTCCTATTAACATATCACAAAGGCAGTGAGCCTAAGGACTTGACCCTGAGACCTCTTGTTTGTAAATCATTTCATGCAACCGGTCAAGCTAACCTAGTGGGATATCATAAATTGTTCTTATTACCATTAAATTATTATTTTTCATCCTTTAAAATAAACCTTGACTCACTAAATTGATTAGTTGTACCAAAAGAAACCCCATATCCATAAATATGAGGGCAGTGCTAATACCCCTACAAAATCTAATGAAATTCCTATGATAACTAGGGAAGAGTATGAGAAACTAGGGGACAAAGGTCGAATTCAAAATTGATGTACCTACCAAATAATATACACAAAAATCCAATAATATCTAGCTTGAATAATCACTATCATCAATCCAATACTAGTTAGCTTGGTTATCACTACCATTCTCCAATCTATGTTATCTACTATTGAGATTCTTATGCGTCCATGTATATTTTAAAATATGGACTAGTTATCAATAGAATTCTTATGCCTACCGACTAAAAGACACAAAAAACACTCTATTTATACTCTATAATAGTCCTTCTAGAGCAGGGAATTGAACACATGATCGACCCTTCACTAAAACTAGAGCAAGGAATTGAACATGTTGTTCCTGAGATTTATTCTAGGATCACAAAATAATGTCAAGCATTCAAAGATTTAAGAGAATTGTTTTTTCAATGCTTCTCTACCTTAAGTTTTAAGATGAAACCTCAAATGAATTTTTAATGATTAGAAAACACAGAGGCAGTATCTATTTCCTTGATTCTTTTATAAATATTGATCATATGAAAAGTAGAATTTATTAACAAACACTGTCAAAATAAAGTAAGGTATCAAATACAGATAAATCTTACCCTATCCACAATAGAAGGATTATGAAGATTGATTCCTTGATAGATGATTTAAAATGAGGAAACTTACATAGATACAGGTCTTATTTTACTCACAGTAATAACAAAGGAAAAAATTGCAACTGAACAAATATCCAATATATGGACCACAATAGATGTGTTACTAAATTGTAGTTTTTCAATCTTCAAGGGCCATGGAGTGAAGAAAATAATATTATGAAATGGTAATACATAAAAAACATATAACTCAAGGAAATGAGACGTAGAATCTCTATCCTCTCTTTCTAATTGATATTTAGTAAGTTCTCTCTTACATTCAGCTAGAAGAAGCCTTGAATAGATATCTGATCTATTTATTTATACAAAAATGTCTTAACCAAAAGTAGTTAGACATTCCACATTCTTAGTTCTCAAAATAGAATACAATCAAAACGAAAAGATACAATGAAGACATTTTTGGATCTGGTGAGATTTCTTTGCTTGATGGAACTTCACTTGCCCTCTATTTGTTTGTGGATGTACTTGGATTTTTCCGATCCTTGAATTGTGCATGTAGTTCTGTTAATGCAACAATGAACTTGGAAGGTTTGACATTTTCATTTGGGTTTGATTCCTCAGTCAATGAATCTTGATTCTTTATTTCTTTGCATGGTGCCTTGAATTTTCAGAAGTTGATGTTGATCCTCCCATGAGAAGTAAAACCTGTGAGCTTCAATATGTTGAATGTGACAATTTCAGATGCTAATGGAAAAATACTTTGATGTTTGAAATGTCTTTATTTACAAAAATATTAATGTCTAGATATCCTCGCATTAATCTATTGACAGAGTAATCATCTGTTAATTTTATTATCTGGTGGTCGCAACACTTTTCCAAATCTTTTATCCTAGCTAGTTGGATGCATTATTAATACTTAAGATAAAGTAGTTCGATAGTTTGACATTTGGGAGTTTTGAATGCAAAATAATGGATATCTCCCAAAGGTCGAATTCACGGAGCAGTTAATCAACCCTTACTTACTTTTTTGTTTTAATTAATCATGCTTTAAAGTCACTTTTTAATTTTAAATACTTTGGACTCCAGAACTTTGGAGCTCTGGGAGTTCGTGAGCTTGTATATGCGGTGAGTACTTCGAAAGTTCTGCATTCAAGATTTTTGAATGAAAAACAATAGATATCTCCTGAATGTCAAATTCATAGTGTGATTACTTATCGTTATTCACAACTACTTAAACTTGTTTATTTCATTATTCTTTAGTGTTTTATTTATTGTAATCATTTGGGTGCTTCGGGACTTCGACACTTTGATGCTCTCACACTTCGACTCTTCGGTACTTTGGCACACCTTTGAATTTGTTCTTGACTTATCTCTCGAAGGAAAATATCCTAGAGTGAGGTGCTAGTGATGAAGTCACTTTTGATGACGAGTCATAAAAAATGAGTGATACATGTCACCTAAAATCGTGTGAATGAATGACTAAAGTGCCCAAAAAAAATGCCACGTGTTAGAAAAATAAAGATTGATCGGTGACCTATGACACATCAATAGATCTATTTTTAAATAATTTCACAGGAACATGTCTTCAGGACTCCGGAGCTTCGCAACTTCAGGGTTTTTAGATCTTTAGACACTTTGAGTTTGAAACTCCCGAATCAAGAAATCTTGAAGTAACTTTATATCTTTCTTTTGTTTAAACCTTATGCAATTTTAGAGATCCTAAATCACGAGAGCCATTGATCCAATATACTAAAACACTTTAATGAATGGTAATGGATGCTCCATGTCAAGATATAACGATGATATCTTTTATTTTAAAAAGAACGATATTACCAAGTTTTTCATAATTTATTTTTTAAAAGATAAAAAACAAAAATACTTTTAGTTTTTATTTGAAATTTTCTAAAGTGTTATAACATAGGCTCCATATGGGGATTGTGGCTCCTTGTGAGGCATGAAAGAACAGTAGACCAGTTGCCTTTATTTGGTAAATGGAGTCATTATTTCTTCTTTTATTGATTTAAATGTTTTTTTATTTTATTTGAAATTTGATCATATATAGAAAAATGAACATAACCATATCTAAAAATATTAAAGCACACTTGGCGATTGATTTCAAGCTAGGATAATAAGTGTTTTCCTTCCTTAAAATTGATTCCAGAATTGTTTAGGATAATCAAAGTAATTTTAACAAAAATATAAGATTTTAACCGACTATGTTCTCTCTTCAAGGTCATACAGATGTAAAATATTTTTATTTAAGGAATCCCAGTTGGTTCAGAATATAAACACTATTGAAAAAAAACTAGATAACAAAGTATATTATATAGATGTGTAAGAAATCCTTACAAATATCATAGATATTGCTTCACTTCTAGTGAGCATGTTCAGTACCCTGGTGAAGTTATCTATATCTCCCTTAATTGAATTTCATTTTACCACTTCAAAAACAAGATTTCATTTAATCGAGATGAGGGAAATCAATTATATGAATTCCCTTTCATCATTTATATTGGGACAAGATGGGGGTAGTCAATTTGTGAATTTCCTTTTAGCGTATCTCTTTGATGTTATTACTTTGAAGTGGGGGCAATCAATTTGTATGTAAGATATAAGGGATGACATATGTTTAATATCTTAATGAAAAAGAAGGTCTGTCTACAATTTTAAGAATACTCTCAGATTAGTTTTTCTTCCATTTCTATGTATACCTTCTCCTATAGCCAAATTTTGGAAAAGTTTATTCATTTCAGGGATAAACCTTGAGCAATTTTGTCCGTTGAAATCTGATATTAGAGATAAATTTACTAGAATTAGAATAGACATACTTCTTAATTAAAATTAAAGAAACATAAAAACAAAATCTCCCGACCTATTTTGAAAATTTGCTTCTAAGTTTTTAGTATTAGGCTAAGTTTTATCATTTCTACAAGGATCGGTATGATGAGAAAGACAAAAGAATAGTGATTATAGAAAGAACTAGGGACAGAGGGAGAAATACTTATATCAAACATATTAATCTGAACAATCGCAATTTCACATGGGTTTCTGTGTCAAATGAGACTTTTGATTTTCTTTGTCCTGCAGTCACTTTCTAACTATTTTAATTTTTTATATTTAATAATTTATTTTGGTATCAGCGATGATCTTATTCCTAATCAACATGATTTTTCAAATTGTATTTTCCCCACTTCTCCAATATTTTCTTTAGATGATGACACTATCTTTAATTCCCGGGAAAATATCCCCCATATCTATTTTAATCATAATTTTATTTTTACTTAAGAAATAAGACAAAAGAGGAACTCTTGCATGTTTTCTTTTGAAGTTTTGGACAAGGTATTGTATCCGTTTATCATCAGATTCCAGAGAGTCTGAAGAAGGGAGAAGTTAGTATTGAGTTGTGATGATTATGAGTGTGTCGATTGTGCAATCTTTACTCTGAAACTCATCCTTATTCTCTACAGCTAAAAAGACTTTATGCACACTAAAATGAACTGTACATATTGTAAAATGAAAGCCACTTTGTACCAGTTCCTCCATTGGGATATGGAGTCATGTATTCTTTTGATCTACTGCAAATAACATCAAGCTGAAAATCAAACTACACACCATTGCTCAAAAGACTATTATTTATATACAATGATCCCTACTCTACTCAATTCATCTCCTTTTATTAAGTATAAGAAAATTTCCAAAGAAGTCACTCAAGCATTTGACTGTCTAGCTGATCTCTGCTTTCATCCTTGAACACAAAAACTGCAAAAGATGAATAATATAAAAGAAAAATATTTGATAGTCCATACTTGCAACTATGCAGCTTTGTCTTCATGAAATAAAAAATGAAAAAATCATATACATTGCCACTGGATCATATAAAGGAAAAATAAATAAAACTTTTACAATCATCCCATACCTCTTCTTGTTGTTCATACTGCATGAGATGCCTTTGCACACTTTATTCACTGTTGATCATTTCTTTTTCTGGCTCAGTATTGTCACATTGAAGCTCACTGATTTGTTGTTTTTGTTGTTCAACATTTGATAAATAAGAAAAAGGGATCAACTACTCATGTAACTTCTCTTTATCTGCTTCACTGATTTTCCATATATATTCTTCATAGCTTTCATGTACAGGCTTATTTCTTCCGCAATGTTGCTACCGATTGACTTCATGCTGATAAAATTTTTATAAAGAAAAATAAATAATTTATTGTTTACTAGTTTCAAGTTCATTTTCATCATAGAAATCAAATAGAGGAAGGCTACTATAATGACCAATAGGTGCTGACATAAAATATTTTCTTCCTCCTCACTATCTGAATACTTATCAAATATTGGTTGATCTTCATTAAGATTTGTGACAATAGTCTCATCAGAAAGGGTTTCAAAGGAATTTTCAATAATGCCATCATCAGTATCATGACAATCCTCTTGCAGCTCTTCTTTTTCAAATGTCGATTGCATGTTGTCTTCAATGAGCAACTGATTTTCACAAGGATTTAAATCAATAGTTTGATCACATGCATTTTCAAACACATCTACAACATTCCCATCATTAGTATCATCACTATAATATTGTAACATTTCTTGAAATGTCTTTTGAATAGAATACATTTGACTATATTTCCAGGAAACTAATGCATTAGAAGATTGATATGGCTCTTGGATAAAAAATTCTTTCAAAGAATTTAAAATAGCAAAAGGATCATGATAAAAACCAATTTTTTCAAAGGATAATTGTACGTGATCTTCAATAAGCCATTGGCCTTCGCAAGGATGAAAGCCTTCATCATTATATATTTGATATGCTTGAAAGTCCTCTGGGTATGTATCGATCTCTTCTTCATACAAGCTTTCTTGATTTGCATCTTCTTGAATTTGATCAAAATGCTATTATGATCTGATTCTTCATCAACAAATACTATTCCATGACGATCATCTTCATAAACTTGTTGTGAGAATTTTATATTGCAGAAAGTTTCTAAAAGGAGCTCTGATGGATATATTATTTTGCAGTATTTATTGAAGGCATCATGAAATTATTTCAAGGATGAAATACTAGAATGAGGAAGTGATTTATACCAATCATGAGCATTTCCTTCCAAAGAAAACATGAACAGTTTCATGAGGACATCTTCATGATGAATATCCAATTAATCCATAAGATTATGAAACTTAAACAAATGTTCTACTGGATTGTCATATTTATCCTCTCTAAAATTAGGAAGAATATCTTCCCAAACTTTAATGTCTAGAACAACATTTGGAAAACCAAGAATGGAAGAAAAATTCAAAGGAGAAAACCTTGCAGTGATTCGAACAGCGAAGGAACTTGACATCTCGATACCAATGGAGTTGCTAATGAATCATATGGATTCTTCGAACCAAGGAGTCACTAAAATGGATTCGCCAGGTGAAAACATGAAGATGATCCTTGTCCTTGTGTTCAATTCTTGTTCACCATCAAAAATACAAACTTAAACATTGTTGTATTCCCATGGAAAATAGTTTTTTTTCTTTGGTCCGTGGAAACAACGCAAAAAATATGTTGTTCCTGAGATTTATTCTAGGATCACATAATAATGTCAGGCATCCAAAGATGTAAGAGAATTGTTTTTGTAATGCTTTTCTACCTTCAGTTTTAAGATGAAACTTCGAATGAATTTTAATGATTGGAAAACACAAAGGAAATATCTCTTTCTTTGAGTCTTTTATAAATATTGATCATATGAAAAGTATATTTGATTAACAAAGACTGTCAAAATAAAGTAAGGCATCAAATACAGATAAATCTTACCTTATCCAAAATTGAAGAATTATGAAAAATGAGTCCTTGATAGATGATTTAAAATGAGGAAACTTATAGAGATATAGGTCTTGTTTTACTCACAATAATAATAGAGGAAAAAATTGTAACTAAACATATATCCAATATATGGACCACAGTAGATGTGTTACTAAATTGTAGTCTTTCAATCTTCAAGGGCCATGGAATGAAGAAAATAAGATTATGAGATGGTAATACATAGAAAACACATAACTCAAGGAAATGAGACATAAGATCTCTATCTTCTCTTTCTAATTGATATTCAATAAGTTCTCTTTTATATTCAGCCAGAAGAAGCCTCGAATAGATCTTTGATCTATTTATTTATACAAAAATGTCTTAACCAGAAGTAGTTAGACATTCAACATTCTTCATTCTCAAAATATAATACAATCAAAACTAAAAGATACAATGAATATATTTTTGGATCTGTTGAGATTTCTTTTGCTTGTTGGCACTTCACTTGCCCTCTATTTGCTTGTGGATGTACTTGGTTTTTTATGATCCTTGAATTGTGCATATAGTTTTGTTAATGCAATAATGAACTTAGAAGGTTCGACATTTTCATTTGGTTTTGATTCCTCGGTCAATGAATCTTGTTTCTTTACTTCATTGAGTGGCGCCTTGACTTTTCAAAAGTTGATGTTAACCCTCCTTTGAGAAGTAAACCATGTGAGCTTCAAAATGTTGAATGCGACAATTTCGAATGTTAATGGAAAAATACTTTGAAGTTTGAAATACCTTTATTTACAGAAATATTAATGTCTAGATATCCTTGCATTAATCTATTGACATAGTAATTATCTGTTAAATTTATTACCTGGTGGTTGCAACACTTTTCCAAATCTTTTACCCTATCCAACTCGATGTATTATTAATAATTAAGATAAAGTACTTCAATACTTCAACATTCAGGAGTTTTGAATGAAAAATAATGGATATCTCCCGAAGGATGAATTCACAGAGTAGTTAATGAACCCATAATTACTTTTTTGTTTTAATTAATCATGGTTTAAAGTCACTTTTAATTTTAAACACTTTGGGACTGCAAAACTTCAGAGCTCCGGGTGTTCACGAGCTTGTATATGCGGTGAGTACTTCGACAGTTCGACATTTAGGAGTTTTGAATGCAAAAGAATAGATATCTCCTAAATGCCAAATTCATAGAGTGATTACTTATCGTTAATCACAACTACTTAAACCTATTTAGTTCATTAATCTTTAGTGTTTTATTTATCATAATCATTTGGGTGCTTCGGGACTTCGGTGCTCTGATGCTTCAACACTTGGGCACTTCAGTGCTCAGGCGCTTCAACACTTCGGCACTTCGGTGCTCTGACACTCCTTTGAATTTTTTCTTGACTTATCTCCTAAAGGACAATCGCCTGGAGTGATGTGGAAGTGATGACATCATTTTTTATGACGTGTCATAAAAATCAGTGACACATGTCTCCTAAAATCATGCGAATGATATGACTAAAGTGCCAAAAAAGAGTGCCATGTGTCAACAAAATAAAGATTGACAGGTGGCCTATGACTCATCGGTAGATCTATTTTTAAATACTTTTGCGGGAACATGTCTCGGGGACTCCGTAGCATTGCAAATTTGGGGTTTTTATATCTTTAAACACTTTGAGTTTGAAACTCCCGAATTAAGAAGTCCTAAAGTAACTTTGTAGCCTTCCTTTGTTTAAACTTTACACAATTTTAGAGCTCTGAAATCCCGAGAGTCATTCATCTGGTCGACTAAAACTCTTTAATGCATGGTAATGGATGTGCCCTGTCAAGATATAATGATGATATCTTCTATTAGAAAAAGAACGATATTTCTAACTTTTTCATAATTTATTTTTTAAAAGATCAAAAATAAAAAGATTTTTAATTTTTATTTGAAATTTTCTAAAGTGTTCTAATCGAACACATAACCGATCCTCCACTAAAACTAATACTAATAAGTAACCCTTTATTGCTACCTTGCATTGCAGATTGAATTCCCACCATGGAGCTATGGGTTGAATACCTTAGCAAAGAAAAGCTTGGTGTTGCAAATTCTATTTTCACCTTATAACTATTGAATGTAGTGAGATTTCTAATCGTGCCAGTGAATATGAGGAAATTCAATGCAACTTGTTCTCTCAACATTGTTAACCTTGCATTTTGACTTGGTTCTATATTATTTTTCACTAATAATTCTAATAGAAAACTTTCTACATATTATTTTTCACTAATAATTCTAATAGAAAACTTTCCACATAATAATTGCATGATTTGCATGATTGCATTTTGACTTGGCTCTATATTGCTTTCAGTAATAATTCTACTAGAAAAAGTTCACATAATATGGTAATTGGATAACAAAGTATGAATTCCTCGTACCCAAATACAATTCACACACTTAGCTAGGAAGGAGTTCAATTCAAAGAATACTTAAACCCCCACGTTATTAATGATTTCCCTCAATAGAATAAGGTAAATACAACCTTATTAGTTTCTTCGAGCTTTAGTCTTACCTTTCCTTTTTGTGCTTCTAAACTACGTATGAACAACTTTATGGAAAACTTTGTAAATACTATGAAAACTTGAACAACTTCCGATGTGGACGGACGAGGGACATGGATTCTCGTATGAAAGTTTGAGCAACTCCCGATGTGGACGGACGATGTGTATGTTTTTTTGTCCTTCATTTTTCTCCATAATTGGTGAATATAAAAATATCCACTAATTGAATATCTCTTAAATGGATATAAAAATATCTTTATTAGAAGACACAAAGCCTCAATGGTAATTGAATTGTCAAAGTATACTTTTTAAGATTATTATTTTATTGATATAGTGACTAATGCTCCACAACAGTCGCATTAAACAAAAGCTAATGCTTACATTAGCTAAGCAAAATTAGTTTACTATGCATTTTGGAAACACTTAAACGAGCAAAAGCTAAAAGGTCTAGTGGCGAAAGTAGAAAATGAAACATTAATATATAAAATTAATTGATAGGCTTGTATTGTGTACTAGTTATCGTTTTTCTTGTAAAACAAGTTACAAAGAAAATACTTGCAATTTTACTTTAACATATAAAAATTAGTATATCTTTTTGATGGACGAATGAAAAAGCCGAAAATTGAGAATGAACTCTAGACAAGAAAAGATATTTTTTTCAAGTCTGGACGTAGAACCAGGAAAGATTTTTTTTTTGAAGTCTAGACTTAGGCCAATGAAATATATTTTTTTTGATGGACGCATGAAAATGCCGGAAATTAAGAATAAAATAGACATGCAGAACGAGGAAAAGAGTTGCGGCGATGGAATAAACATGCAGAAAATATTGTCAAGATGGATACCCAACACAACATATAGGGTGAACCCGAAGAAAGAGTTTGTATGCAGAGAAAGAGGGGGAATTATTGTTGAGATGGACATATAGGACAATATAAAGAAAGAAGAGTTCCTAACATATAGGACAACGAGAAGAAAGAGTTTGAGAGTTCCTAATATATAGGACAATCACAACCTATAGAACAAAAGCGAAGAAATAGTTTGTATTATTTTCAACATATTTATATGTATATGAAACATATGTGAGTTAAATATGTATATGAAACATATGTGAGTTAATGACAGCAACAAAGAACAAAGAGTTTTTTCTGTTTAGTATATTTTGTTTTCATGAACATGTATGTTGAATGTAAAATCATGTGTGTCATTGTCGCATAAGTTGAAACATGAAGAGTTTAAGAAAGAATTTGTATTGTTTTCAACATATTTATAAATATATAGAAAGAAGAAAAGTTTGTACTATTTTCAACATATTTATATGTATATAAAACATATATGAAGAAAGATTTATATGTATATAAAACATATATGAAGAAAGAGGAAGAGTTAAAGAAAAAACACTTTATACTGTTTTCAACGTAATTATACCTATATGAATAAGTGAAGAAAGAGCAAGTGTTTGTACTGTTTTCAAAATATTTTCTTTATGCAATAGTTTGCCTACATGTTATTCCTATACTAAAAATCTTTCTTTGGATTATAAATACACTATGAATGTTTGCAGCGGTTCATGCGTTTTATATAATTGTTATTCAACATAGAAAAAAAAAATTGCAGATGTGCTTGGAATTTGTGTTTTTCCTAGTCTCAGTTGTAAATTGCAGATGTGCTTGGAATTTGTGTTTTTCTGCGTCTTAGCTATAAATATATTGTAGATGTGCTTTGACTTTGTGTTTTTCCGCGTCTCAGCTGTAATTATATTGCAAATGTGTTTGGAATTTGTGTTTTTCCGCATCTCAACTGTAAATATATATTATTTTGTCTAAGGAATTTTAAATCCAGCAGAGAAAAATGTTTTACAGACACATACATACATGATAAAAAAAAATCTCTAGATTCAATTCAAATCTAAATCTATGCCAGAACAAGATAAGGTCAACTGCAATCAATTTATTTTTTTAGAAACCAAAAACAATTCTATTGTTAATTTCTTAAAAAAAAAATGACAGGACTGCCAATGAAACAGAATTGAGTCCAAGCCAAATGATTCCATGCATTTTTTATGCAGCAAACTATGCTCGTCACCCTTCATCATTGAGCACAGATCTGTAGTAGTAAATTGACACATAGTGCGGGGCTGAATAGCTTGGGAAATGCAATGCTGATTGTTCTGCCATTGCTAATTATAAAATAAAAATAACTAATTGAATAAATAAATAAAAAATAAGAAAACAACTCTTCAGGCTATATACCACGTAACATATGCAACTCAGCACATCTACAGGCAACAAGAACTACCATTAGTAATCGTTATCATTGCAAGAGGTGTCGTCCATTCAGAGTAGTTTTTTTCTTTTTGACAAATTCATATATATATATAACCCCAATGAGGTTAGCATAAGCGATGTTGAGACAAGCCAACTCTAGTGGTATTGAATCAGACAAGCCAGCTCAAGTGGTATTGAATCAGACAAGCCAACTCAAGCTCACCCAATGATATTGAATCCAACTCAAGTGGTATTGAGTCAGACAAGCCAGCTCAAGTAATATTGAGTCAGATCCAAGTGGTGGTATTGAATCCCAAGTGGTGGTATTGAGTCAGACTTGAATTGGGTGGTAGTATTGAGTCAGACTTGAATTGAGATCTCCACGTTTGGTGGTATTGAGTCAGACTTGAATTGAATTGAGATCTCCACGTTTACCCCGTTTAAGGTCCAAGAAATATTTATATTTTCTTGGCTGTTTACTGTCCAAAGAAATGTTTTCTACAAAATGTCAAAATGTTTTCCTCGGGAAAAGTACATGTTTTCATGGAAAAGTAATTCTTTCCTCTGTAAAAGTAGATGTTTTTATGGAAAAGTAGATGTTTTTATGGAAAAGTATGTGGGAAAGTAATCTCCCCTTGTGTCAGTCTTGGCGATGTTTCTACCCCTCGGCTTTTAGTGAGCTCTCGACGCTCTTGACATGACTGACTCTTTTTGAATCTGGAAGGTCGACATCTACCAAGCTCTTGGCGCCTTTGGGAGGTTTGAATATGGTTACCAGGGCGACTCACCTTTATAAGCAGCATTTGTCTCAACCTTCTTGGCTTCCTGCAGTTTTTTCCCTGAGTCTATCTTGGTTTTAGAACTTTCGATTAGCATTGTTCGTTGTTTCCAAGATCTACTATTTTTTTTTCCTGGTCCCTTTCTAAAACATCCTGACTTCCTCCCCGCGTTTTCACTGATGCTCTCCTCTCCACTTTTAGCTCTTCCTGTTTTTCCTCTGACCTGCCAGTTAGGATGGGGGACCCCTGACGTATCTTCCCCTCCTTCCTGACTACTCCAGAAGTCCTTTTCAGTTTTTCTCCTCCTTAGTCTTCTTTTTTAAATCTTTAGAAGCTTCTTTATGGAGCCTAAGCGCTTGGATCCCTCTGCAGGGAGTCTGGGAGACCCATGGGACCATCCGAAACTCCTTACCTCGATAGATGATCTTTGCAATAACCATTTCCGAACTACTAGTCGATCTGGTGCACCATTGCACTTGAATTTTGGACCCACACAACCTACTACCTCTGCAAATCTGACCTCCCTGTCTGTATCTCCTGCGACTGTCGGGACTACTTCACAGTCTACTTTGGAAGGAGCTTGTTTTCTTGGCGAACAAAAGAGGAGTTTTGATGGGATCGAACAGCAAGGAAGTGGACATTGGGTGAGAAATTTTTAGCTAGGAAGCAAGCACTCGGATGGTACCCCTCCCCTCCAAAAACAAGGCACCCATAAGCGTCTGCAAAAGGTTTGGAAACCAAAACTGAGACATCCCAAGCTTATTATTCAAATGGATGTTGGACTTTCAGAAGCCTGCAACCTGGGCATGTGTGCCTTAGTTGGGAGGCTAGCGTACAAAGAGAAATGTAAGCAGAATTTTGATGATTGGATCGCAAATAACTGGAAACCGCTCCTCGGTTACCTACCCAAGATTCACTTGCTTCAACAAGAATGGCTTGGTTTTATCTTCAAGAATCCAGAGGACACTGCCCTAATCCTAGGAAGCTTCTGGGCCTTCAACGGGGGAAGCCTTATGCTCAAACGATGGAGACTTGGCTTTAATCCTTCCACGAAGTTCTTTAGCCACATGCATATCTGGGTCCTCCTTCCAGGTCTCCCACTTCAACTCTGGAACCAACAAGCACTCGAACTTATTGGAGCATCCTTAGGACGTTTTCTAAGGGTGGATTTAAACTCACTGGTAGCATCAGACAGAAGAATGGCGAGGATTTATGTGGAAATCGACAGCCAGGCTGGACTACTTGAAATATTGGAGATTGATTGGAGAAGTCAACTTATAGCTCAGCACCTGGACTACTTAGGCATTCTGTTTCATTTCTCCCTCTGCCGCAGAACCGGCCATCTGAGAAGGGA
>JASDQU010188924.1:4884-16317 GCA_032191745.1 Picea mariana | reverse complement strand
AAATTTTGTCCACAAATGGTTACAAGAATTCAACATCGCCAAACAGTTATGAGGTCACCCATGGACAAAAATTACCACAAAATAATTTCCAAAGGGTCAAAAACTATGCAACCAATGATAAAATTAAAGAGCACTATGACTACACAGGGTGCACGCAAACATGTGCAAAACAGAAATGCAAGAAAAACGCACATGCGCCTAATTCACGACTGTGTTCGCTAAAAGCCATGCACATGTGAGAACGATGCATTTATGAGAGTGGTTGGCCTCCCACCCACTTCTGGTTCAGCTTCCAAGTTGATTTGATACTCAAATCTGGACTAGATCCAACTGGGTGGCTGGTCAAAGACCTAAAAATTCCCTAATTAGCCTCTTTCCACACTACAAGTTGGTTGCACAATACCTCAAAGAGGTGCTATAAAAAGGCCATGGGTGCACTTCATTTTTTAAAGAATTCAATAGAAAAGTTATGCTGCTACTATTCTCTTGAGGAATCCTCTATTCTCATCAAGAGTATACTAGCACCATTGCATTGGGCAATCCATCTCACGCCTTGAGTGGATTAGCAAAGAATTCTTTCACCATTTTCATTCAAAGTTGTAAGAAGAGCTTATTTGTGGGGGTCCAAGAGCCCTCCCTTGGAGGAAGAAGGGAATCATAGTCCTCTTTCTTCTTGGTGTTTTCTTTCACTGATATAAACCTTACCATTGGTGATATGGGTCTTATTGTTTCTTTTGTCCTTATGTCCCTATGCTCATTAGTTTAGTTGTTATTTTATTTCTTAGTTTAATTATTAGTTGTTCTTTTATATTTCTTTCTCTAACCCTTTTCCTTATAGTTGTCCTGCTTAGAAAACCCAACTAAGCTTGCAAGCACCTCTTTTTTACTCACTAAGGTGACGAAAGAGGCGCAACAGATTGGCGACTCCGCTGGGGAAAGGTATCAATTTCCTACCCCATTTGTGTTTTTCTAGCTCTTCTTTTGGTTTATTTAACTTGCAGGTGCATTAACCGGCCCAAGCTGACCTGCAAAACATCCAATTCCAAGTTGAATTGAGAGAATTCCATCTGGAATTTTATTCACGGTCGTGTGTCTATTGTGCATGGGTTTTTTGGCCCACATACACGCATCGTGCACACATGCACCAAAGTCACAATATTGTTTTGTGCACCTGTGCCCAAGAACTCATTTCAGTCTATGCACAGGTGCTCAGTGTGCCTCTGTCTACACTGAGACCCGTGCACCTGTGCATAAAACTACACATTGTAAGGTTTTTTGTGATTTGGGGGAAGGCCCCTAGCTTTCTTAAAATTGATTTTATGCATGTTTTAAGCTGCACCACACTTAGTTCCCTCTTCATATAAAGGGATTAGTCAAAACACATAGGCACTTAGGGGGTTTAAAATCATTTTTTCCTCTTTTTTCTTTCATTTTTCCACATGGATGGCTTGCTTTAACTAAAAGTATAAATTGGAATCATTTCTAAATCACATAAAACTTGCATTGGGACTAGAAGTTGGATAACAATAACTTAGTATTCTCTTCTCTCGCGCCTCCAAGCGACCTTGAGAATCAGAACAAGATTGTGGGACAATTTCATCTCCCTTAAGAAGATTAAAACCTTTAGGAGAGGACAACAGCCCCTCTTGGGACTCCTCTTAGTTTGTTTTTCAAACACATCTTAAGATTGTAATGGGCCCATACATGCCCACATGCTACAAAGATAGGATAGTGTTGAAATTTAATTTATTATATTAAATCACTAGGGAAGTTTAAAGGTTTTGTAACGGGCCCATACATGCCCACATGATCACAATCTAGGATAGTTTCAAAGCTTTTCTTAGATTAAATCACAATAGGGAGTTAAAGGAATAGTAAAAGACCCACATGTCCACATGCTAGTTTCCTAGGGACTTTTGAATTACGCAAGGTTGTACCAAAGGCATTTAGTTAATTAGGTAATCAACACTTGTAAGGACCAAGCAAATTCCACATCTAGAAAGGTGACACCTAATTCATTAAAACATTGGCACACTTTCACTCATTCACACACAAAAGTCACTTATCACTCACATAATTTCTTCTCAAAATGTGGAGGTCAAAGTAAGTTTCCTCCAAAGGGATTCTGAAACACCCCACCCTTTTCTTGACGAAACTATCCACTCCCATTTAATTTCAATGAGGTTGGTTCACACCCCCAACCTCTCAAAACAACTACATATAAATTTTTTCTAAAAATTCACTAAGTTTTCCTCCACAGGAGGTTCCAAAAGAAATTTTGTAGTCTAGGTAGGATTTCGGGGATAGACATCCAAAAAACTCCCCGCTATCTGGTTCTCACATTGTCAAAACAATAGAAGTTGTCAAATAGGGAACTAAAAATCCTCCAAGTCAAGTGTTCCTAACACCATAAGGCAGGGAGATAACCATGAAGGGTTAAAGGCTGAGGTCTGGTTGTTCTATGCATCTCCCCTTGAGGCACCCACCTCTTGGACGGAATCCAGCCCATGACCCATTTCTTAGGCCAAAAATCTAAATGCCACACTTTGACCGAGGTACCTAGTGACCAAATTTTAAGACATCTACCCAGGTGTCAATTGTGGGCTGCAATTGCACCTTGATCGAATTTTGTGTGGCTATTGGGAAATATCACTAGCTCTTTCGGGATATGCCCCCTTTACCCCTCATTATAACTGATTATTTCATCCTTCACTAGTTTCTCTTTCGGTGACTTCAGACCCCACTGTTGAGTACTATTGGAAGGTCCAGTGCTATTTGAAAGGAAGGACGTTATGTCTTTTAGGACACGAGCATTTGTTTTCTTTGGTTCCCCACATGGACAAAACCCCCTTATCCACATGTATGCTTCTTTTACTTTATGTATGATGCACTTCTGATTACATTTTGATTTAGATATATATATATATTGTGCTAAGTTCAAAAAACTACAACAAAGGCTCTTGCTTATTTATTACTCTCAACACCATTCACACACATTCACTTAGCTAGTCGGACATCATAGGGGACCCACAGAATCCCCATCGTTCCAAATGCTTGTTAAACCTCCCTCCTATTTTAGGGGGAGTTCCTGGTATTGCCAACTCATCGATAGCACCTTCACACACTCCTGTGAGTGCCATTATATTAGGATCAACGTTTCTTGGTTCCACATTACTTGGTTCCACTTCCCAAGTCCCTCCGTCCACTTGCTCTCCTCTACACGGAAGTGGAGGGACAACTTCCTCTCAAGGGGGAAGTACCAACCCACCTAGCCCCCCTCAAGGGTTAGGTTCACAACACACTCACGCCATGGTTGGAGCTAATCCTCCACCCCCACTACAGATTCCATATTTGGCCTCTCTTAACATACCAGATCTAAGAAAACTCACAAATGATCCTATATTGCATGACCCCACATGGCCTGCAATGCCTACCAAACTACCTTCAGACATCCCCAAGTTTGAAGGAAAGGCAGGAGATGACCCTGCCAACCATGTCATGACCTTCCACCTATGGTGCTCTTCCAACAACATTATGGATGATTCCATCAGACTACGATTATTTCAACACACACTCACTAGCCCATCAACCAAATGGTATGTAGACAAAAAATTGGGGTCCCATGCGACTTTCAAGTCCTTGGCTAAAGCATTTTTGACCTTATTCCAATTACCAATCTTCCATGACAATGGTCTTGAACTACTCTCTAATTTCAAACAAACCTCAGCCACACATATCACTGATCACATTCATGAGTGGCGTAGACGACGCAGTTTGTGCAAAGCTGAAACCACCAAACAACAATGTCTTGACTGGTTTCTCAGATCACTTGTCTCTTTTCTTGGTAAAGATGTAGCTTCCACCTTCCCTCAATCAGAAGAAGAAGCCATCAGTAAGGCTCAATAATACGACCTCATCTATTCACAGTCAAGGTACTTATACACTGTACTTCCTGATCTCCCAAAACCCATGCCATTTGGCCAAGACAAACCCGGGATGTCTCACTCAGTAGACAGACTGATTGGTAATACCATGCACCATGGTCCGCAACCCCAACAACCACCAATGTATGGCACAACTCAATATCCAACGACATATGGGGGCACCTCTTATTACCCCCCACCTCCTTATCAACAACCATACCCTGTTGTTATGCCTCCACCCATCAGTGGGCCACCGCTGGCACCCCCCATACACCCACCTATCCAAACAAGTTCTGGTACCCCCTCTACCTTAGTTTATAGTACTAGAAAAATCACCACGCCTTCCTATGTACCTTACAGATCGTTAACCCCACATAATACGTACTTTCCATTTCCTAGTCCTCCACAACCGATGGCTCCCCCACATCCTCAAACTGGGGTGAATTTTGTTCAACCCTCTCCCATTCAACAATATCAAAATTTTGAACAGCTGAATATGGAAAATCTGACCCATCTGTTGAATAATGCCAAAAATAAAGGAAGAAACAAGAACAATAACAACCCAAGTCAAGGAGGGAATCAACCCCAAAAAAACCAACCTACTGGGGGCAACCAGAATCAAGGGAATCAGAACCCCCAGGGGGGCGACAACAATAGGCATCAAGGGAGAAATAACGATACTATTAAAAACACCTTCCCTTGTGCCCTTTGCAGTGAGTTCATTCATTATAATCATCATTGCCCCCAAATCATTGATTTCAAATGGCTGAAAGACTCATGTAGTCTACCACATCCTCCAGCACCACCTGCCCCTCAACAGGCCCCATAACAATACATGCAACAACCCCCCCCCAGCCGTGCTGTAAAACCCTATTCCACACCAAGGTGTGATGAACACCCAACAAGAGATACAACCTACCCCACCACAGTTGGGACAGTACCTCAATCCAAATAATCCAGTAGATCATACGATCCTCCTCACCAGTGAGGAAGAAATCATTCTGCAAACACGTAATCGTCAATATTGTACACTCACTGAGTTTCCTCCCATTCCCCCAGAAACAAACCCAACACCAACGAGACCCCCATTGGTACTCCCTCACCCTACTTCTGAAACACCTCTTCGCATCCCATTGAGCAGGAATGTCCACAACCCCTAGGATAGGGTGGCTCATAATTACAGTTTGGTCGACGACTTAGCACAATCTTCGGCTGCCATGTTAGTCTTAGAAGTCCTTCAAACTTGTCCCACTCAGCAGAAATCATTAATTTCTGCCTTGGGGGAAGTCGACCTCGTGGATACCCAACTCATCACATTTGATATAGATAGCGGAGAATCTCTCCTTCCCGCTTTGATCGCTTTTCAAATCCCATTAAAAATTTGGAACATTACAGTTCATCGATGAAGGTGCATCCACATGCATTATGTCCAAATCTGTATGGCAGAAACTTGGTTCCCCCAAACTCATACCATATTCCATTACCTTATGATCTTATGACGGACGACCATCGTCTCCTGAAGGGCTCTTCTAAAATGTTCCCATAGAACTTGGGGGCAAGACCATTCTCATAGACATTGAAGTTATCGACGCCCCACTCGATTATAATATCCTATTTGGTCGTAGCTACATGTACGCTATGAAGGCAGTTTTCTCTTCCGTCTTTCAAATGATGATGTTCCCCCATAATGGGAAGATCATTACCATTGACCAAGTGTCACATTACGAGCCTAACCCCTCTGCCAACATCGATAACATTCTTCCTCTCATACACACGAGTCATGACGCATACCCACTCATCGAAATGGGTCCCTGAATTTTCAAAGACCCATCATTGTTAAGAACTTACCATGGTGCACCACCACTCCTTCATCCTTCCAATCAAGTCTGCATCGTATCATCCAATGAAACTGACATAGAGGATACCCTTCCTCCTAGGGAGGCTTCTATCATATCTGACATCCCAGTAGTCGCAGAGCTCCCCCCTCATGGGCCTCCTGCGAACTCATCGACTCCACCAGTCCACGATTTCACCTCTCCCCAAGGCCATATCCCAGTTTGGGAGACAGTTCCCCAAGCCATTACTTGAATCCCCTTCTTTTACCCCCCACCAGGCGTACAAGCTTTCCAAGTAGCTGCAACACTTACCCTCCCTAATATGGTGTTAGCAATTTCAGTTTGGTATTTACATCCACCAGAGATGGTCCCTTAGACATCCCTTCCCCCCCAAATAGAAGGAATCCCAACGATGTTTCCCATACTCACTCCCACCATACCCTCTACACCCCCACTCACTAACCTCCCTACCACAGCTGGGGGTAGGTGAAAGAAGAAGGAGCCCACCACTCCACTTCCCCCGTGCATCCAACCCCCTTGCGCACTATGTGAGAAAGATGGACACTAAACCAACAACTGCCCATCTCTACCCAAGTTACGGAACCTGATTCCACTTATTCAAACACCATCAACACTTGCCACCGTAGCAAGTACTGCCACCCCCATCCCTCACTCAAGTAGTAAAGGGATGCAAACCAAATTTTCTTGCGCTATATGTTCAGAATATGGCCATTATACACACCATTTCCCAGCACTTCCACACTTCTAGAAGACATTAGCTGAAATATGCCAAAGCTTCTAGAATGAACCCAATCCAGCTACATCATCCCTACCAAAAATCACTGACATCCATTATGTCACAACTTCAGTTAATGAATGTATGAGATTCTCTTTCTCTCTATGTGAATCCTTAGATCATTTTACATACCAATGTCCTATGATCATTGAATATAGGAATTGCCAATTGTCCCTGATTCAAACCCCTATAGAATCGATGGTTGACCTTACCTCGTCACTATATATTCTTCATATCATTTCTCCTGAACCTGAGGCACTCCCGACGCCTCTATGGTTCTTGGATGACTTATCTAAGGATTCACCCCCAAATCCCCCCAATTATCCCATTCATTTCCCTACGGAAATTTTACATCCAACTACCATGGGTACTCCTCAGTACTTTGATATTTTTTTTATGTCGAGCGAACCATCGCAATATCATTATGTCATTGCCCCTACTTCTTCATCACCAGGGGACAGCCACATGGCGACAGTCACCAATATCACTCCTTATGACCCCTTGTATTCCCACCAATTCCACTGTGACAAGGACATACTCAAAGAGTTAAACACCACCGACTACCCATGGGATGCACTACACCACCAAGAACTCTTCTTTCCACAGGAAGCCTCCATGCCTCCTAACCAACACCCCATATACGTGGTCGAAACCAAGGATTTTATCCCATCAGGGCATATCAACTGGTTCAACAACTCCATTCCTGCCCTTGATGCATTTGAAGAAGGCAACATGGCCAACATTTACCCAACCATCAAAATCGACATTTCCATAAAAAATGGAGTCATTGTCGAACATTGCATCGACACCTGACCTAACATCACCCCNAGTTAAACACCACCGACTACCCATGGGATGCACTACACCACCAAGCACTCTTCTTTCCACAGGAAGCCTCCATGCCTCCTAACCAACACCCCATATACGTGGTCGAAACCAAGGATTTTATCCCATCAGGGCATATCAACTGGTTCAACAACTCCATTCCTGCCCCTGATGCATTTGAAGAAGGAAACATGGCCAACATTTACCCAACCATCAAAATCGACATTTCCATAAAAAATGGAGTCATTGTCGAACATTGCATCGACACCTGACCTAACATCACCCCAGTTCATCAAAAGAAATGACTGCTACACCCATCCAAAGCAGCAGCCATCAAAGATGAGATTGACAAATTACGCGCGGCTTGGTTCATCTACCCCATTGCCTATACATCATGGGTTTCCAACCCTGTACTCGTTAACAAAAAATAGGGCACTATCCGTGTCTGCACAAACTTTCGTGATCTCAATCACGCTTGTCCCAAAGACAACTTTCCAACACCCTTCATCGATCAAATTATTGATGATTGTGCAGGCCACGAGGCTCTATCCTTCATGGATGGTTTCTCTGGTTATAATCAAATCCAAATCCACCCATCTGATCAATACAAAACATTCACTACCCCTTGGGGTAATTTTGCATATTGGGTCATGCCTTTTGGCTTAAAAAATGATGGCACAACTTTCCAACGGGATATGACATACATTTTTCATGATCTCGCTCATATCATCCTTGCATACTTGGACGACCTCATAGCTCGATCTAAGAAACACACCCAACATCTTGATGATTTATGGATCATCTTCCAATGGTGTCGACAGTACAATATCCGCTTTAACCCTCTCAAGTGTGTTTTCTGCATCACTGTGGGGTGCCTCCTTAGATTCATCATTTCCCAAAGTGGTATTACCGTGGACCCCCTCAAAGTCCAAGCCATCATAGAAATTCCACCTCCCCAGAATTTACGTCAACTCCAGAGCCTACAAGGAAAAGCTAACTTTCTACGGCGATTTGTCCCAGACTATGCCACTCAAGCACACAATTTCCTTCGCTTACTCTGCCACGACATCCCATTCCACTAGAATGAACATGACCAAAAATCATTTGACGATCTTAAAATGGTGCTCTCCAACACCCCTTTAATTAGTGCACCCGACTACAATCGTGACTACATCCTCTACTTATCAGCATCAACTTTCTCAGTCGTAGGAGTTCTCATTCAAATCGGTGATGATGATCATGAACATGTCATTTACTACATTAGTAAAAACCTCTCATGACCACCCTTGAAGTATAAACATGAAGAGAAACTAGCCCTTGCAGTCATCCTCACAGTCCAGAAACTGCGTCATTACATTCTGCTTTACACGACTAAGGTCATAGCAGATTCCAACCCTATGTAATACTTGCTTAGTTGTCAACAAATTAATGGAAAATTTGCCCCATGGATTGTTATCCTTCAAGAGTACTATCTTAAATTTTCAACACCCAAGAGAAAGAAATCCCTCGTCCTTGCTGAACTTGTCACGACATTTCCCTCTGATACTACCAGTACCCCCGTCAATACTGACTTCCCCGATGAACATCTCTTCCACATCACTTCAGATGACCCTTGGTATGACGACCTCCTCATCTACCTACGAACCCAAAAATTCGGTAACCACCTCTCACGAGATGATCGTCATCGTATTTGCCACCAGGCCACCCACTATCTCCTCATCAGATATATCTTATATCGACGAGGGGTTGACACCATACTTAGTCAATGCTTGACTATTGACGAGGCCGATAGAGTCTTAAACAACTTCCATAGCGGCGCATGTGGGGGGCATCTTTTGGGAATGTCCACTGCTCATAAAATCATCTGAGAAGGTTATTTTTGGCCTACATTGTTTCACGATTGCATTCACGCTGTGAAGTGATGCGATAAATGTCATCTTTATGCCAACAAAGCATGAGCACCACCTGCTCTTCTTCACCCAATCATTACTTTCGGCCCCTTCTGTAAATGGGGCATCAACTTCATGACTTGTAATCCCCCATCTAGCAACAGACGCAAATACATTGTTGTCGCATTCGATTACTTCACAAAATGGGCTGAAGCTATGCCCACCTTCAAAAACACCACTGATATTGTAGCGCATTTTTTCTTTAATCACATCATATCTTGCTTTGGAGTACCACTTCAACTAGTTTTCGATCATGGGAAACATTTCGAGAATGAGATTTTTGTCGAACTCTCATCTCGGTTGGGAATCTCCCACGAGTTTGCCTCACCATATTACCCTCAGTCTAATGGACAGGTCGAAGCAGTTAACAAGGTCCTCAAGACCATGTTACAGTGCACGATTAATAAACATAAGACCAATTGGCATCATATGTTATTTTTTGCACTATGGGCTTACCATACGGCTGTGAAAACAACCACTGGTTTCACACCATTTCATCTAGTCCATGGGGTTGAGGTCACTCTTCCCATCAAGTGAGAAATTCCCACCTTACGCACCGTAATTGAGCTATTACCTGACACTTCTCCAATGGAGTAGCACTTGTTGACCTTAGAGTCCCTGGATGAAGATCGTCGATCTTCATTACAGAACAATGAGGCAGCTAAAAAATGGTCAAAGGCCACCTTTGATCGCCATGTCAACCTTCGCTCATTTCATGAAGGCGACCTCATCCTTGCTTACGATATCACTCACGATACCCTCAGTCATGGAAAATTCAAGTCACTATGGCATGGCCCCTACATCATCCAACATTGCCTCACCAAAGGTGCATACATCCTGGCCTCTCCCGAAGGCCTTTCTCTCAAAGAACCCGTCAAGGAGTTATACTTAACGAAATTTTACGCCTAAGCGTAGTCATTCTACTTTAGGTTATTTCTTTTATAGTGTTTTTAATATTTTTTCCATCCCTCACGCCTAAACTATCATTTTTGCTATTGACAGATGCCTCCTCCACCGGCCTACCACATTGATTATGCCGACGGTGCCAGCCGTTGGACACAAAATCTCACTTCGGCAGCTTGGGATGTCTATACCCCCTCACATGAAATGCTCCACTCTAGCGACATATGTTTAGGTTCAAAAACCAACAACCAAGACTAATACACTGTCATCATTGGCCTCCTTACCGATGCCCAACATCATCATATTCATCACCTTAGCGTCTTTCTCGACTCTCAACTAGTCGTCCTCCAGCTCAACAATGTGTACCGTGTCCGCAATCCTTGCCTCTTTCGCAAATACCAGCAAGTTATACTTTTATCTCAACATTTTGATTTCATTACATTTACACATATTCCAAGACAATTAAATCAAATTACAGATAACTTAGCTAACATTGTGTTAGACTGGCATATATCACATCAAGATACCTCTACACATACATAAAACTATCAAAAACCTGTCACAACATATATAGATTAGACATCATCAACACATTATCAAAATACATGTAAACAACACATAGATCCCAAAATGTATACTCATTTATATATAAATCGGTCCACCGTGCCATCAAAATGTTTACATGAAAATATACAAACGTCCGTAGGCCAGTGAAGCACCTCAGGACAAAATTGGTGCCACTACACCAAAATGGGCTCACCAACCTATATACAAAATACAAAAATACATAGAGCACCCTCAAGGTGTCTCTAGAGCACCACCTCCTACCCTTCCCTTAGGAGGTGGTCCCCCACCCACTACTGTTCCCTCCAGAGCGGGAGGTAACCGTCAGATCATAGCAGCACTTGCTACTGTTGCCTGCTGCACCATGGCCCGCCATGGTGGCAGAACTCCCACACACTACTCCAGGATGCACTCATCCTGGATGAATGACCACATGCCCTTAAGCACGCCTTTTAGCACCGCCTCAAGGCGACGGCGAATATCCTCAAAATCTACTCCGACATCTGCAGGAGGAGCATGCAATGGCCCGGCACCTGGGTCATCAAAGTAGCATCTCCTTGTTTCTCTCTCATCATCAGCTGGTCTCGCCTCGGCGTCCTCACACCAAAATCTCTCTCCTACCCACAACCCTCCCCACA
>JASDQU010188922.1:0-20354 GCA_032191745.1 Picea mariana | reverse complement strand
CGGCAACAGTAGTCCTTCAATCCTTCCCTTAGTTGATAAGTCCTAAGACTTCCAACAACTTGCGCACTCCTTGCACGGCCTCTATGCTTCACCTGCACTTCTGCTAGAATGAGAACAACAGTATCTCTCTTGAGCTTTTTGAGATAAAACTCAGAACCCTTGTCAACGCACACCTTGCGGATGTTTCACTGCACTCCTTGCAGAAACTCTCTTACTTAGGAAGAGAAACAATTGAAGCTCATTCTCTCTCTCTCTCTCAGACTTCAAACATTCAACATGAAATCATACATATGCACAGTATTAAAGCAAATTCATAACAGAGAGAATAAAACAACCATAAGCATATCATTCAGCATATGTAAATAGTAAGCATCATAACACCATGAAATTTGATTCAAAGCTTCATATATTAATTCAAAGCTCCTGTACATAGGTTCTTCTCTATAGCTCTCTGCTTCAGCTCTCAGAATGGTGATAATCTTCATAATCATACAATGATACAATGGTGAGGGTGTCTATATTCATTTTCCCTCCTATGCTCTAAAACTATCTAATCTATTAATTCAAATCTACCTACTTCCATTAACTAGGCTTAAATGCCTTTTACATTAACAGATGAGAGCAAATCGCTCACAATATGTTTACAACAGTCAGACATAAATGCAAGTACGCTTCTAGCTATTACATTTATATCCGCTTCTTAATCTTTCAAAACATTTCAAAACGTGCAAAATGTGCTGGAGCTTTTCCCAGCTGGCTTCCGCATCCATGCTTGCTTGGTTGTTGACGATGCTCCTGCATCATACTCCCTCGCTTGAAAATTTTCATGAACTCTTGTTCATGAGTTCTTGCACAGTCTGTCCATGCTTCTAAATTTTTTCTTCATCTTCCCAACTGGCATCCTCAATTGGATGTCCCTTCCATTTGACCAACTATTCAAAATACTCCTTCCTCCTGGTATTTTTGCTAATCCTCTTGTCAATTATTCTTTCCATCTATGGATTTTCAGCTACAGGCATTTGTTTAGTCCATTGAACCTCTGTCCATTCATACTCTGCTCCTGCTTCTTCAGTTCTATAAGGGTACAAATCTGCAACATTGAATATCGGTGAAATTCCAATCCCATTGGGTAATTCAATCTCATATGCATTTGTCCCAAATTTCTTCACAACCTTGCATGGTCCAATATTTTTCATCTTTAGTTTGTTATATGTCCCCCTTGGGAATCTCTCCTTCCTCAGATGTGCAAGAATCAGATCACCAACTTCAAATTGAAGTTCTCGCCTGTGTTGATCTTCTCTGCGCTTGTATTCTTGATTTGAATTCTGCAATCGTTTCTTAATTTGGCTATGAATCTCCTTCATTGCTTCTGCAAAGTCCTCTGCACTAGCACTCCTAAATTCACTTTGTTCTGAATCTTTTAATTTAGAAACTCCCCTTGGTTGCATTCCATATACAATTTGGAATGGACTCTACCCTGTGCTTCTGTTGATTGAATCATTGTAAGAAAATTCCACCTATGGAAGAATATGATCCCACTGACTATGGTGTTCATTCACTAGGATCCTCAACAAATCCCCCAAGATCTTGTTCACAAATTATGTCTGCCCATCCGTCTGAGGATGATATGCTGAGCTAAAAGACAAACTTGTCCCCATATTTTTCCACAAAGTCCTCCAGAAATGTCCCACGAAATTGGTATCTCGATCAGAAACAATACTCCTTGGTAAGCTATGAAGTCTAACGACTTCCTTGTAAAATAGGTTCATAATATGAGTTGCGTCATTGGTTTTCTGGCATGGTATGAAATGTGCCATCTTGGAAAATTTTTTGACTACCACAAATATTGAATCACATCCTCTTTGTGTTCTTGGCAGCCCCAATATAAAATCCATGCTCACTACATCCCACGACCTCTCAAGTATGGGTAATGTCTAGTATAACCCTGTGTTCTGCCTTTTCCTTTTTGTGTGCTGATAAATTATGCATCTGTCCACAAATTTCTTAACATATGTCCTCATCCCTAGCCAAAAATATGAGCCATTCAACTTTGAGAACGTCTTATCATGACCGAAGTGTCCGGACAATCCTCCACTGTGTTTTTCCTTCAGTAGATTCTCCCTCATGAAGCATTTTGGAATACATAGTTGATTGCCCCTGAACAATAATCCATCCTAGATCATATATTTGGTCCATTGGGTTCTGTCCCTGAGAACTGGATTCTCAGATGCCTCATATGCCTCAAAATCTATATCATCCCTGTACATTTCTTTGAGGTTATCAAAACCCAAAGTTTTGACTCTGAATTCCTGCATAAGAAAACATTTCCTGCTCAAAGCATCAACAACTTTGTTAGTAGTTCCAGAAATATGATTAATCACAAAAGTAAAATTTTGCATGAATTCAACCCATTTAGCATGTTTTTGGTTCAACTTCTCCTGTTGAGTCATGAATTGTAAAACATGATTATCACTGTACAAAACAAAATCTTTAGGAACCAAATAGTGTCTCCATTTCTTCAGCTCTTATATGACCGCATAGAATTCCTTATCATGTGTGGAGTACTTAACCTTCGCTTCATTCAGTTTTTCACTGAAGTATGCGATCAGTCTATCATCTTGGCTCAAGACCGCTCCAATTGCAAATCTACTCACGTCACACTTGACCTAAAATGTCTTGCTGAAATCTGGCAAAACCAAAATTGGTTGCTCAATGATCTTCTTCTTCAGCAGGTTGAAACTCTTCTCTGCTTCCTCTGTCCAGTGAAAAGATTTATGTCTTTTCTTCACCGTATGCTAAATCCACTGAAATTTCGGATGAATTTCCTATAGAAACTAGCTAAACCATGGAAGCTTCGAACTTCAAACACACTTTTCGGTGATGGACAATTCTTAATTGCATTCACCTTTTCTGGGTCCATCTTCAACTCATTTGCAGAGATAAAAAACCCCAAATAAATGAGTTTTGTCCTCATAAATGATGATTTCTTCATATTAATCAAGAATTTCTCTTGTTGTTATATCTTCATCACTGTAGCTAAATGTTTTAGGTGCTCTGCTTCTGTCTTACTAAAAATTAATATATCATCAAGATATACAATGATGAATTTCCCTATGAAATCATTCAGGACTTCGTTCATCAACCTCATGAAAGTACTCGATGCATTCGTTAAGCCAAATGACATGACAAGCCATTCATACAACCCCTCATTCATCTTGAATGTTGTCTTCCATTCATCACCTTCTCTCATGCGAATATGATGATATCCGCTTTTCAAATCAATCTTTGAAAAAAATCTTGCTCCACTAAAGCAATCCATCAAATCGTTCATCCTTGGTGATGGAAATCTGTATCTGATGGTAATCTTATTGATCGCCCTTAAATCTGTACACATTCTCCAGCATCCATCTTTCTTTGGGCTGAGCATTGTTGGAACAATGCATGGACTCAAGCTCTCTCTAACCAATCCTTTGTCCATTAGGTCCTAGACCCACCTCTTGAATTCTTCATTCTTCTGCGGTGTCAGTATGTACACTGCTTTGTTTGGTAAAATGGCTCCAGGTATAAGATCAATGTGATGGCTTATACTCCTGATCGGTGGCAACGAACAAGGTAGTTCGTCCACTACTATATCAGCGAACTCTTCCAGCAACTTTGGATTTCCTTTGGTAAATCATCCACTCTTGTAATGGTCAAAATGATTCTAGGCTTCCTGACCATAATAAATTGTGTGTCTTCCTTCTTCTTAACCTCATTAAGAAGTTCCTTCCCACTCATGAGAGGTATAGTATTGCTCACCTATGGTTTCACTTCTTTATTCTTAATTGTCAACAACATGTGCGTTCTCCCATTTTTCTCCAGGGTGTATGTGTTCTTTCTCCCTTCATGAATCACATTCCTATCATATTGCCATGGTCTACCCAACAATAGATGACAAACATCCATGGGAATGACATCACATAATATTTCATCCTTATATCCTCCTATTTTAAATTCAACTAAACACTATTTAGTGACATTTACCTGATGTCCTTTTTGTAGCCATGAAACTCTGTATGGGCTTGGATGTACGATAGTCTCCAGCTCCATGTTTTCTACCATCTCTATAGAAACGAGATTGTCTATGCTACCACTGTCCATGATGACTTTGCATACTCTATCTTTTGTTTTGCAAGCAGTCCGAAATAGACTGTTCCTTTGGACTGGGTTCTCTGTCTCCTTTTCTGGCGTTAAGAGAACTTTCCTCATCATTAAGGATCTTCTGCCCTCAGCATATTCTGTCTCAACATTCCATCCTTAAGCTTCGGCAATGTGAGTCTCACAACCATATTTCTTTCTGTCTAGACACTAATAAGATTTGTGTACATTTTTCCCACAGACAAAACATTTCACTTCTCCTCCTCAGCCTCTTCCTCTTCCTCTAGCTCGAGGAAAAGTATTTCTATCATCATACTGCCCTCTCCATGAGCTTCCTCCTCTCTCAGTTTGAGTTGGAGGTTTCTTCGCCTCTTCTTTAGATTTCAGAGTTCTGTCTTGGGCAATTGTTTTGCCTTTGGCTTGACTTCTGCCTCGGCCTCTTTGACCTTGCTTTCGGCTCAACTTCTCTTCATCTTTCAGATCCATGTGATAAGAATCCTCTACATTTCGAATGATCATCATGCTCATCTCATATTGAATGTCATATCGCAGACCATTCATATATCTGGCAACGTTTTCATCATCGCTTTCCCGATGACCTGCCCTGATGTTTATCTTATAAAACTCTTCAATGTATTCTTTCACTGACATCAGCTTCTGTCTCAAATTCTACATCCTCCAAAACAAAGTGATTTGATAATACTTGGGTATGAATTTGGCCTTCATATTCACAACCATTCTATCCCAAATTTTGATTTTCTGCTTTCCTTTACAGTGTCTGTCAGCCTGCAGTTCATCCCACCATAGTGTTGCATGCCCTTTAAGTCTAGTGATGGCATGTTTAACTTTGTTGTCTTCCTCGACATCCTCATAGTCAAAGTATTTATATAGAGCTCTAATCTAGTCTAAAATCTCTTCAACATCTAGGTTTCCCTCATATACTGGAATGTCCATTTTTTCTCTGGCACCTATCCTTGCAACAACTCTGAATAGGCATTCATCTACAGCATATTCGACTGCAACTTCTTCTTCGTGTCCAGCTTCATTTTCACTCTCGGCCTTGCTGATATCCCCAGCGTTGACTGTGCGCCTCTGTGTTGTTTCCATGGCATCAAGCCTAGAATGTAGTTCACACATTTCTCTCTCCACTGCTGGATCAGGCATTGGTCTGTCTCTTCTTCTCGGCAGCATGACTGAGAATGTTCCTCTTTTGTCTGCTACAGAAAGCAAAGAACTCTTTCTAGGCTCTGATACCACTTTGTACGTATCAGAGTACTCTTCTTCCTCCTTCTTCCTCCGTCTGAAATATACAAACATAGTCAAGCTCTGATACCACAATTGACGCAAACCTCTAGCCCTCAGGTCAAGATCCGCTCAGGATCGTTCTAAATCTTCTCTGAGTCAAATTGACTCTTTGATTCCTCCATAGGGAATCCCACACACACACAATGTTTTCCACAGGTCCTTACGAGTATGCCACATGATCAAACATAAGGCGACACTCAAGTCTCCTTGACCACAATGATATGATCATGCCCTTTTCCCTATCGGGATTTTTCTTTTCTTTTTGGGATTTCGGGTTTTGCAATATCGCAATTCTTGTTGTCGAGTTTCCAACTCTTCAACCTCCAAAACCTTGAAATGGTCACCAAGGTTTGACTCTGCCTATTGACGAAGACACACCACCTATCCACTCCAATGCTTCCTATATCTGACGTGGACTCCTACCACTTGCCACTCTTCCCGGTTTTTGGGACATGAACAAGCCTTCAACTTTCGTTCCCCTATCACTTCGAATCTCAAATTCTGAAATGGTGCCTCCTTCCTTTATATCGACTGCCCACGCTATTTCGGGATTTCGGGCTTCCGCATACCGAAAGTTCAAGATTCTCGATTTCAAACCACTGTCTCCTCGAGTTCCCGAACCCCGAAACACCAAAATACCGAAATGCCACTTCACAATATTTCGCATTTCACAACTCCGAGGTTTTTCAATGTGAAGGCCCTTGGCTCCTTGTCATCAGGACTTTCGGTATTCCAAATCCCGAATTACCGAAATCCCAAAATTCTTCACTTAACAATTCTTTTCGCGATTCAGGAGTTAGAGTGATCAAGGAATTGGCTTGCACTCCGAACTTACAAACTTTGAATCCCCGAAATGATCTGAGACTCCAAACAGATCACGATCAATAGTCCACATTGATCCCTGATACCAAAGTGATGGGTTCATCCTCCCCTATCAACCTTCCATATTCTCCATGATCCTATGATCCTCGCGACTTCGCTAGTTCTCCACAGAGAATTTCAACTGCTCGTTCCTTCGTTGAAGATTTCTGTGAAATGAATGAGTGTTCTTCCACTGGAACTTAACTTCTGTGAGACATTTTCAATCTTCGCCTCCCTTTGAGTACTTTCAAAGGTGCTGACCTTCCTGAGATTTCTCTGGCAACTCAATCCTCAAAAGAACTCTTGCATGCACTCCTTGCGACAACCTATCAAATACTTCTGTGTACTTGATTCTTCGACTCCATACACTCACGGCAACAGTAGTCCTTTAATTCTTCCCTTAGTTGATAAGTCCTAAGACATCCAACAGCCTGCGCACTCCTTGCATAGCCTCTGTGCTTCACCTTCACTTCTGCTGGAATGAGAACAACGGTATATCTCCTGAGCTTTCTGAGATAAAACTCAGAACCCTTGTTAATGCACACCTTGCGGACGTTTCACTACACTCCTTGCAGGAACTCTCTTACTTAGGAAGAGAAACAATTGAAACTCATTCTCTCTCTCTCTCAAACTTCAAACATTCAACATGAAATCATACATACGCACAATATTAAAGCAAATGAATAACAGAGAGAATCAAACAACCATAAGCATACCATTCAACATATGTAAACAATAAACATCATAACACCATGAAATTTGATTCAAAGCTTCATATATTAATTCAAAGCTCCTGTACATAGGTTATTCTCTACAACTCTCTGCTTCATCTCTCAGAATGGTGATAATGTTCATAATCATGCAATTATACAATGGTGAGGGTGTCTATATTCGGTTTCCCTCCTATGCTCTAAAACTATCTAATCTATTAATTCAAATCTACCTACTTCCATTAACTCGGCTTAAATTCCTTTTACATTGACAGATGAGAGAAAATCGCTCACGATTTGTTTACAACAGTGAGACATAAATGAAACTACGCTTCTAGCTATTACATTTATATTTGCTTCTTAATATTTCAAAACATTTCAAAACGTGAAAAATGTGTTGGCGCTTTTCCCAGTTGGCTTCCGCATCCATGCTTACTTGGCTGCTAACGATGCTCCTGCATCATGAACATAAATGGTTTTATGGCCAACCATGGTCATTTGTTGAAAATAACTAAAAAACATGATTAACCATTGTCATCCATGGTAAACCATAATCAACCATAGTTATGTTTGTGACATTGCCACAATATGGTTATGTTCGTGACATTGTGTGTTCATAATATAAGGCTATGTTTGTCACATTGTGACAATATGGTGATGTTCATCATAGTGTGATGGGATGGCTTTTTTCGTCACATTGTAACAATATGGTTATGCTCGTCATAGTGCGATGGAAAGTCTATGTTCATGAAATTGCGAGGATATGATATTTTCATCACATTATGACAATTGGATATATGCATCACATTGCAACGACAAGCTATGTTCATCACATTGTGAGAATAGGACATTGTTTGTCACATTACGACGACTGGATATTTGCATCACATTGTGATGAGGAGGCTATGTTCATCACATTGCGATGATGAGGATATGTTCATCATATTTTAATAACATCACATTATGACGATTGGATATTTGCGTCACATTGCGACGACAGAGTTATGTTCAATACACTTTGATGACAGGATATTATTTGTCATATATTGACGATGACAAGGATATTGTGACGATGGAGATATGTTCATCGCATTACAATGATATGACATTTAAATAAAAAGAGGTCGTGTGATGAACATAAATGTTGTATGTTCATTGTAGACCAAAGTCAACCATAGTTGTGTTCGTCACATTGTGACAACATGGTTATGTTCGTCACATTGTATATTCATTGTATCAGGCTATGTTCCTTACATTGTATATTCATTGTATCAAGCTATGTTCGTCACATTGTATATTCATTGTATCAGGCTATGTTCGTCACATTGTGACAGTATGGTTATGTTCATCATAATGAAATGGTCAGGACATGTTCATCACATTGCGAGGAAAAAATACTTGCATCACATTATGATGAGTGGATATTTGCGCCACATTGCGATGATATGGCTATGTTCATAACATTGTGATGACATGATATTGTTTGTCACATATTGGCGATGACAAGGATATTGCAACAATGGGAATATATTCATCACACTACGACAATAAGACATTTTAGTCTTTTTTTTTCTATAAAAAAAAAATTCTAGTTTTACAATTGTTCTGAATATCTAAATAAGCTTTGTAATCTCTATTAGTTAATTTTTACAACATTATACTTCAATTATCTTGTGAATAAAATCAATTTTCAAATACTTATAAAAAAATACTTCTTTCATATTACTATTATTAAAAACAAAATCAAAATATATAATTTTGTTTACTTAATTATCATTATTTATTTAAAGTGAGAACAAATTTGTCAAGCAATTGGTTAGAAATATAAAAACAATGATCAATGTTACATGTATCATCTTCATAATAAATCTAGGTTTTTTAAAGAATCATTATAACTAAAATTTTGATTTATTATTATAAATCTAGGTTTTTTAAACAATCCATTATTAATAAATATATTTTTAAACAATCCATTATAACTAAAATTTCCATTATGAATCTAGGTTTTTTAAACAATCCATTATAACTAAAATTTTATTTCAAACAACCCATTATAGGACATTTTAGGAAAAAGTCATGTGCCGAAAAAACCACTAAAAAGGGACACAAAAAACGCCAAAACAAATATAATTTGAGAGCATTGCCCCTAAAATCCTACTCATGGGGGCTCCCACCCCCTTACAATCCCCCTAATCATGCAATTTTTTTATGCTGGCGGAATCGGCAACTGGGCAGGTCGCTACCACTATAACCTCCAGGTGCCATACGTATGCCCCTTCCGCAGGCACGGGTAAGTCGGGGGGATTTGAACTTGAAACCTCATCGTACATAACACGCTATATCACGACACCTTGCCAATTGAGCTGCCCCCCGAGGGCTACATCTGATTTATTATGGTAGACCTTCATATTTATTATTAAAAAAATTCTTTTTATTTTCTTTAAAACTTTTAAATTCCAATTTTTGTTAAAGTTTAAATTCTTTATACAAATTTTGAATGAATAAATTTATCTTTATATGAAAAAAGAATTCTTTCCGTTGGAACCAACAACATTCTTTCGAAAATGAATTCATTATGATCACAAGAACATAATTGACATTGTCATATTTACATTTTTTTATTCTTCCAATAACTACATACCTTTTCAACTTATTTTCCCAACAACATGTATAATTCTCATCGAGCAAGTATACATTTATCCTAAAGCATTCATCTTAAATTGCCTCAAGAATCCATCTTTTAAAAACTTTAAATTCCTAAAATATGTTGTTTCATGAAATAATAATAAAAAAAAAACCTAAATATTATTGGACGCATGGTGATTTTGAGAACGAAATGGGAATATGAGAGAAACATAGTTCCTACATAGTGTTTTTTACCACCATACAACAACTCGCAAATCCACCTCTGTCCAAGGCATGAAATGCTAAGGCAATTAGAGAAACTGGAGGCCTAATTATCCATGGTTAATCAAACATGTTATGAATGAATTCTCAATGCAATGTGTTTATCCATGTGTAACCCTAGAGCTTATGAGGAACCGAAACGACGAAGTGAAGCTCTAGGTTGTCCATTGCCTCAACAAAACCCTGAAAATAAAGACACCCAATAAACCATTCCAGGATGATCTATTGTAATATATCAACAGTTTTTAACATCTGGCAAAGATGAATAGTCGTGTATTTACAATTAGGGCTTCCATTCTCAAAATTATTGCATATGTCACTTAGTGCGCAACAATGTTGGACATTGGATTGAACGAGATCGTCATGTTCGAATATTTCTTTCTATATATATCTCTGAATCCTTATTCTGAAGATGTATACACTTCCATGCAAACAATTATGACCGTGATTTTGAATGAAAGTGTTGATATCTAGCATGCGCTATTCTCTGTTTTACCCATGAACTTGACAACAGATTGCATATTAAGGTCGGAAACAAAGAATTTACGAAGGCTAATAAGGTAGGTTGACCCGAACCTTCATTGTGGCCCTCCAATGTGATCTCGTAGCTGGGTCCAGATCTTACTCAAAGGTAGTTGTGTCAAGTGCCCACTGATAAAGCATATTAAGAAAGATAAAGCGAGCGCACTATGCTATAGCTATAGTTGGAGAAAGAGCTTTGTTTCTTCGTTGTTTGGTTCAGTTTATTATGATTCAGATCTGCTACATTCACTCCACCATAACTCGTATCCATATCTCGTCTTAGGAGTCGGATCAGTACGGGTGGGTCCGAGAATGGATTAACTAGGAAATAGGGGCATAAATAAATTCATTCAACAAGTCGGATTGGACCATGAGAGATTGGTCCTCTCACTCGGATCCCACCCTCGAGAGAACGTGATCAATAATGACTGTAGGAGATCCCCATATACCCTACATCATGTTGTTTTACCCATGAAATTGACAAGAGAAATAAATAAGTCTTCACCAACCGCACATATTCGCCATAGTCACCTTCGAATCTTCGCACCTCTACACCAATCTGAAATTAGCAGGCAATGGCATGCAGCTTGCAGTTATACCAAATAAACAAAATATATGAATATACATGGTTTACATTATTAATAGGGTTGTTCCTTTAACCCTACAAAGAATATATCCACTAAAAAGAAATACATTGTTCGCAAGAAAGCAAGGAAGATTAAGCATAATGTTACAGTGATAGTACTTTGTTTAGAACATGGTACGCCAAGCTATACAGGGAATCCAACATTATTACACCAGGTAATCCACTCCTCTCCCATTATTACACCAGGTAATCCACTCCTCTCCCTGGCCTGGCATAGTGAAAGGGCGGATACAATAATTTTTTTGTTTCCTCATACCACATGGCGTAAATGTTTTTTTCTGATACCACATGGCTTAAATTTTTATGAAACCATCAATTAAAAAGGGCTAATCCACTCCTCTCCCTGACTCTCCTCGCATAGTGAAAGGTCGGATACATAAATGTTTCCTATAGAACATGGCGTTCATGGCGTTAGAATTTATGAAACCGCCAATTCGTAAAAAAATAAAAAAAAGTAAACGTTAAATGGTTGCTCTCCACTTGAGTAATCACTTGAGTAATCTGTTGTGGAATTGTTAAATTATGGTTTGTGGAAATTGATAAGTAGGTTTAGTAATTTCTTAATCATGTTATGTAAAAGTGAAATTAAACATAATGAACATATGAATTCATAAATTCAAGAGAGTTAATTTTGCAAATCTTATTCATTGATTTGGAGGTAAGATGAAGAATATGCCAGCATTTTCAATTCCTGGCCATCAGATCAAATTTTGTAATTAAAAGGATGATTAATCGAGTGATTCCAATAGAGGGACGCCTATCGGCATAACTAGCAACAACCACATTTATGTAAAAAGTGGTTGATATAAGCCCATGACCCCATTAGTTGTAAAAGGTGGAAATTGAGGTCTGCACATATCAACCACTTGTTACATAAATGTGGTTGTTGCTAACTGATGGTGGACATGCATGGGCACAGCCATGAACATATTTATACATTTTAAATATAATAATTAAATATTAAATATTAATTATTTTTTAAAATAAAATAAAATAATCAATAATTTAGTTAATATTATTATTAATTAATTAATTAATAATAATTTTATTAATCAATTATTATTAATAATAAATTATTATTTAATTATTAACGAGCAGCCCATGGGGGCATAGCCCATAGCCACCAGTAGACTGGAGTAAGAACCCCAACCAGCCAAAGGTCGCGCAAACGGAGCACAAGTCCAGTCAAGAACCACCGAAGGGACACTTCATCATGGAGGGAAGCAGAGTCGAGCTCCTGTAGGAGGGGAAGCAACTAAGGAAACTCTAGCCGCCTCCCAATATTAATATATAATGTAATGTATTAATGTAACATGTAATTTAATAAATATTTTAATAGTGAAATCTAATAATTAATTTATAAATTAATAGATTGCTAAAAGATTATAATTAATTAATTAATAATAGTTTAACAAAACATATATACATTAAGAAAATATTAAAGTTTATAAAAATACAATAATACATAACATTAATAAAGTATTAAAAATGCACCTGGATGGGGTGACATCTAGCGAAAGGAGGGAGATAGGTGGCAGGCATCGCTGGCAGGGAGAATTAATACCCCAAGTTGCCACCCCCGACTCTATTAATTCCCCATAGTGTTCACCATAAGGGAGATTAATTCAGTACGCCTAGAGGAGCTCGTGGATGCACGTTCCAGCCAAGCCACTGGTACTTGGAGACTGAACCAATCCTGTCAGCCTTCAATGGCTTCCATGGCTCCCATCGGCGTTATAACCAACCCTCCTGGCCAAGGCGCACACTTTCACTCGTCTTTTGCAAGCCTCCTCCTCTGTGCAGTGCTGCTCGGTCCTCCTGGCCTCTTTTCTTGCCTCTTGCGCATCCTTTGTATCTCTCCCAACCACAATTGCCCTACTTCCTTGGTTCTCATCATGCCATGGGACCATGGCAAGCCCAGGCGTTCTTCTAGGAACAAGCATGCATACACTCGAGACAATCGGCTCACTGCCTCTCAGCAAGCCTTGATTGCCCATTTCAGCCGCTCCCAGAGACCTTCACGCAACACACAGTCCACTATGCGCACGCCTAAAGAGGATAACCTACCTCCCTCGCCCCAGACTCAAGCTCAGTCTCCCCTTGGCATCCCCAAGATGCAGACCCCGTCCCTCATTGAGCACTCTCCTCCACCCCAGACTCAAGCTTAGACTCCCCTTCGCATTCCCAAATTAGAAACCCCATCCCTCACCGAGGACTCTCCTTCGCCACCCCAGCCCTCACAGGACACCCACAAGATAGCCAAAGAAGAGGTTCCACTCTCAATTCCACATCTTGGCTCAAAGCTGAGTGACGCTAAGCCAACTCCATCTTCTCAACCAGGCCCAAGCTTGGTGACAATGGAAGGCCCAAGGCCCTCCACCTCCCAATACTTTCAGCCTCGCTCGTGGGAAGGAAGTTGCATAGTGGAGGAGGAAATCCCCCCAAGTTGGCAACTGACAGACGATGAGGAGAACCCAATTATCTATCATCCAGCAGCGGAGCACTTGGAGCTCCTCTTTGACATTCGACAATGGAAGGAAGAGAAATTGCATGGCCAACGAACAATCCACCAGCGACTGGATCTCTTGTTTGAGGCCTTCTCAGATGCCCCACAACAAGCACAATGCCCCACCTGCAAGCAGAAGTTTGTACTGGTCTACACCCCACAGGGACAACCAGGTTCCCCAAAGGCTTGATGCGGCCCACCCCTGACTCTAGTTCTTGTCAATTTCAATTTTTAGAATGAATAGTGATTATCTATTTACTCTTTTTTGCAGTTGTATTAGCATCTTAGTAATGGCGGCTCTAAATGTAGTCTGCCTTAGGCTAGCTAATGGGATCAAAGTCCCAGCTGAAACTCTGAGCTTTTGCTCAATTTTTGTAAATTTTGTAAAACAGAACATCTGTCATTTGAGGCATATCACCGTTTGGAGCCACCTGTTATGGTTTCCCTTTTGTAGTAGAACATGTAACTGCCAAACGATTCACAGATGTACACTAATGATGATATAATACAAGGATCTATTTTTATCTAAAATATATATATATATATATATATATATATATATATATATATATATTAATAATACATGAATAAATAAAGTAAAAAATTATTTATAATATATTATAGCATAAGACATTAATGTACTTATAATATATTAATGTATTATTTAAATGATATATTAATGAATGTATAAAATATTTTATAGTTAATTAATATATGAAATTATTAAAAAATTAATGTAATTTATAAATTAAAATATTAAAACATTAATCTTTCATGTAATGTATTATTTTTTTAATTAATTATTAAAAATACATTTATATATTAATAATTAAAATATTTGTTAATTAAATAATACAAATATAAAATATGTATTTAAATTAATAAGATATGAAAGTATTATTAATAAATATAGTTATAAAGTATTTATATATTAAAAAATGTTTTAAATGTGTCAAAAATGAAATAAGACATTAAAGTGATAAATTTATTAGCAATACATTAATCTATAAATTATTTATATATTAATAAAATTTTATAGTTTCAAAAAGATAAAATAATAAAGTATTAGAAATAAATAAATAAATAAACTAAAACTACATTTATAATATATTATAAATAAACACATGTACTTATAATAGATTAATATATTAATACATAAATCATATATAAATAAATATATAAAATAATAAATACATTAGTGTGTTCAAGTATTAAATACAGTAAATAATTTTAATATTAATTTTATTTTTAAGTTTAAGTATTAAGACATTATAAAATGTATTGTATTGATTATTAATAAAATTATATTGATATATTAATTATTAAAAATACATTTATAATATATTATAGGATAAAAATATTAATTTATTTATAATATTATAATAGATTAATGTATTATTTAAATAATACATTAATCATATATAAATAACTATATAAAATAATAAATACAATAATATATTTAAGTATTAAATGTAAAAATCTCTTGTAGTAATGCAGCATACACACTATTACACACTATTACACGGTACATTTTTTTTTATGGAAGATGGAAAAGGTTGAGGAGGTGGGAATTATTTTTGAATTCCTGCATATTGTTTTGACTTGATCATTAATGGTGCTTCTACTTCAAGCTGGGGTTATATGTTGTAGAGATTGATTCTAGTAATTTATTTCTCATAGTTTTGGTGGAATTTCAGTCATGAGCTTGTCTTTTTGTGACTTGGAGGATAATGTATCATCGAGCTTCCCGACATACTTTTTTCATCTGAACATACTCATTGAAGTCTGAGATATTATCATTGAGTTTATTTCTGGATTAATTTTGTATTCTGAGATTTTTCCTTGAAGTCCAAGAATATAGAGGCGTTTTATTATCTTTGAGGTCTCACTGAGTTGTTCTATTGTTTTATTGATGGGAGGTGCTAGTTTTGAGACTCTACTGCCTTCTGGATGGGCCCTCTAGTCATTGTTTTTTAGAGGTTTCCTTCCTCCTCTCCTATTTGTTTAGGATTGAAGCATGACTACTATCGGAAGTTTTCTATTACTTTTTTTGGTTTCTGATCTGCTCACTATTCTAGGTCGAAGGTTCTTAGTTCCTTATAGGTGGAGGTAGTATGGCTAATCAAGCAGCGGTTGACTTAGCAAAAAACGTCAGGGCACTGATGAGCCCAGAGGACGAGGCCACTTGGAGTTAGGTGGGCCTTTTTGAGAGGATGGATAAATTGGGGGCCACATTAAACTATCTTTTTGCCCGTTTTCAACTCTTGTTTTGGTATGGGACACTCTTGGGAAGACCACAGCTCCTCACCCTGTCTTATCTTCTTCCTTGCCCGAGAACCTTACTTCTACCTCTGTTTTCCCCCCTTCATCTCATCAAAACTTCCCTCAAAGGGCTGAAGGGTCACAAACCTTATTCGACAGTTATACAGAGTCAAGAGGTGGGGGATCATCTGAACATCTGAGGTCTAGACACTTCTCACCCTTAAAGACTGGTATTAGGAGGAAAGTCTGGAAGGAAAATAGAAAGGTTCGTAAAATGGTATTGGGGGTTGATGTAGGGTTGGAGGATACTTGCAGGCTCGCCATGTGTGTACTGGTAGGTAGAATAGCTTACCCATACTTGCAAAAGGAGCCTTTACAGTCCTGGTTTGAAAAAAACTAGCCTCCATTCTTGGGATACCTACCTGAGATTCTTTATTTGACCAAAGGATGGCTAGGCATCATTTAAAAACTCTTGAGGATGAGGAGATGTTGTTGAGTAAGTTCTGGATTACAGGTGGGAGCAACACTATGCTAAAACACTGGAGGGTGGATTTTAACCCATTAACAGAACACTTTCAATTTCGGCATATTTGGGTTTTATTACCAGGGTTGCCTCTGTTTCTTTGGAATGAAGGAGCGCTTTGTGCCATTGGTGAGGCTTTGGGAAAGTATATTATGATTGATCCACAAAATATAATAAACCTTTGTAGAAAATATGGTAAGGTTCTGGTGGCTTTGGACATTCATGGCGGTCTACCTGAGGTACTGGACATTCAGTGGAGAGTTCGACACTATTCTCAAACTCTATAATATCTTGAACTACCTTCTAGATGCAATATATGTCGGTGCCCTGGTCATTTGAGACGAGATTGTGATGGGAAGGGAGCAGAAGAATCCTCGAAGGATAGAAGTATCCAGAAATATTCGCCTAAGTATATGACATAAGTGGACTCCTTTAACACTGAAGAGATAAACTATGCTGCAGAGTTTTCAAGCCAGTCGAAGACCCTTCCTTCTCTCTCGAGTAAGTTAAAATACTATTGTCCTTCCCTGTATTCAACCTTATCTCTTTGGGAGAGAAATGATATAGACAAATCTAATTGGTTTCTTTCCTATAATTCATCTTCATCTGGGATTCGGGAAAAACACCTTCTGCCTGAGGCTGTTGGGATACAAAGAGAAAAGGAATTTCCTCCTTCCCTTGAAAAAAGTTTCGCTGGCCTAGTCAACCTTCCCACATCTTTGCATTCACCTTCACAACTCCCTCCAAGTACTCTTCCACTGCAGATATTTTCCTTTTCTATTCAAACCCATAGATCTCTGGAGACTTTGGGGATCCAAAAATTTTCATCTTCTTCTATTAACACTATTGAAACTATTTCCCCTCCTAATATCCTTCCCTCGGTTACCGACTAACCATTTTCTTTGACTCAGCCTCCCACTCAAATGAACTGGACAAACTCATCGATTGAAATAAGCTTTAGAGAATCAGAGGAGGTGGATTCTCCCCTTAGAGATATGATGGACTTCCTGATTCCTTTCAACAAGGATTCAAACTCTTCCATAAAACTTCCTACTTACTTGGGAAAAGATATCATTGAACCTAATATTGATTTCGGGGAATCCTCTGTGCGAGTTCATGCTAGAGAGAAAAAAAAATAATATGCATGGTCTCGAGTATTGGGGATTGAACTATCTCCCATAAAGATGTGCAGTCATCGTAAAAAATTGGAGGATTCTTTAAAATCTGTTGACACTCTTCCTTCATCTTCTGAAATTGGGCCGCTTAGAGCATTGAAAGCCTTGGCTCACTCAAAATAATTTTGCTTCTCTCATTGAAAATTAGATGGGTTGGGGTATCCCTAAAAAAATCCTCTTTCAGGTGTCTCTTGGAACAGACCGGCCCGAAATCATATTTTTACAGGAAACATTGGTTAATGCTGAGAGAGCTCAGTATTTTTTACAATTTTTTCATCCTACTTAGGCTTCATGTGTTGTTATCTCCTTGGGTACTTCGGGAGGAATGATTGCTTCTTGGGATACTAGCCTTTTCAACCTGGAATATTTTCTTACTATAGGTGGTTTATTATTGACAGGCCGATGCTCTAAAACTCAAAAGGATTTGGCATTGCTCAATATCTATGGTCCCTGTACAGATAGGAGACATTTCTGGATTTCAGTTAAAGATAGTGGCCTCTTGGACCAAAAAAACTTAATTATTGTTGGTGATTTAAATTTGATCCTTTCTCTGTCAGAGGCCTGGGGAGGAATTTTAGGGTCAGTTTCTATTAACCATTTTTTTGTTGATATCTTAACAACTAAAATTCTGATTGATATATATCTTCCAAAACTGGTTCCCACCTAGTGTAATGGGTGAACAGGATCTGATGTCATGGCCAGGATATTGGAAAGTTTTTTGGTTTCTGCAAAGTTATTATCAACTGTGGGTCTGCATAGGTCGTGGGTCAAATATCCTTATATTTCGGACCACACACTAGTACTTCTTCAGCTAGAAATCCCACCTGTGTAAAATTCCTACTCCTTCAAATTCAATGCTCAATGGCTCAAGGAGACTAACTTCATGTCCCTCGTTCATAAAATCTACCAAGACATTATTTTCCTTTTGGAAGGGAGTAGCCAACAAAGACTTTTCTGGAAACTAAAATAATTAAAAATACATACTAAATCATGGTATAAAGAGAGACTGGAAAAAGACCAAAGTAGATTATTGAAGTTGGAAACTGATATAAAAGAAACAACATTAAAACTGATTGAAGACTCAAGAAATCAGGCCACTCATAACTCTCTCAAAATTCTAGAAAATGAAAGGAATGCATTTCATCTGGGGATTGAGGAACATTGGAGGCTACGCAGTAGGGCAAATTGGTTAGAAAGCGGGGATAATAACACAAGTTTCTTTCACAAATTTTCTAGTAATAGTAAAAACTAAAAGCACATTTTGGAAATAAATGCTAGAAATGGTGAAACAATTATTGACCAGAATCTCATCAAACAAGAAGCAACTCATTATTTTAAAGATTTCTATTTGGCACCTTTAACTCAAAACATCACTGAACAATGCAAGATTTTGGAGTTGTTCCCACAAATGCTTAGTTTGGAGGAATCAAAGGGTTTATATATTCTGGTCACTCTGGAGGAGATAAAGACCATTCTTCATCAATTTAAAAAGGAAAAGAGTCCAGGCCCAGGTGACTGGACTACTCAGTCTTTTAGCTTCTTTACTGATCTTGTTGGACAAGACCTCCTGGCGATGGTGGAAGAAACTAGAATATTGGGAGTTGTTTCAGGTAATATAAACTCTACATTTCTTACACTTATTCCAAAGTTGAACAGTCCTGCATCCTTTGAAGACTTTCACCTGATATCATTATGTAACCTATGTTACAAACTAATATAAAAAGCTATCGCAAACCGCATCAATCCTTTTTTATCAAGAGCACTCTTCACAGAATAGTTGGGTTACCTTCAAGGGAGAAGGATACATGATGATATCAGTACATCACACGAGAGAATGCATCATGTAAAAAATAAAAAATCCAAACCCTTATCATGAAACTAGATCTAAGAAAAGCTTTTGATTCCATTGATTGGGGGCACCTAAGGTTAATTCTTCTTAAAGTGGGATTTGGGCTTCAACTAATAGACTAGATAATGGGATGTGTCACCTCCCCATCCTTTGCAGTTCTCATCAATGGCGAAGCAATTGAATTCTTTAGGAGTGGTAGAGCCTTGTGCTAAGGGTTCCCTTTATCGCCTCTTATCTTTATCTTAGTCATGGAAGGACTTAGTAGATTATTAAATCAGAAACTTCTTGAAGGTGCCCTTTCCGATATTCAGGTTTCAAGATTATCGTAAGTTCTCCACTTACTATTTGTGGACGATGTTCTGATTATGTCAAAGGAAAAATTCAAAGAATGGCATGTTATAATGTCCATTATCAATCTCTTCTACAAGGCGTCGGGCCTATCGATTAATTCAACAAAGAAAACAATCCATTTTGAAGGACTCACTAATCTTGAACTTGCACCTTTCAAGACAATATTTCCTTTTACTTTCAACAATATCTCCATCGGATTTCGCTATTTTGGATATCACTTAAAGACAGGAACTCCAAAAGAAGTTGACTGGGACTAGTTAGTAAAAAAGGTATCAAAAAAGATAAGTTCGTGGTGTTATTGTTGTCTCTCCTTGCGGGGAAGATTTGTTCTTGTCAAATCAGTCCTGGAAGGACAACCAGTCTACTAGATGTCCATGGAGGCACTCCTGACTATAGTTCTCTCTAGGATTAGAAAAATTATATTTCATTTCTTATGGAATGGCCTTGACGACTCTCACCACTACCACCTATGTATATGGGATTTAATATAACCAAAGTGATTTGGTGGATGGGGGCTACGCAATCTCAGGCTTTCCAATCTGGCATTAAATGCAAACACTTTATGGAGAGTTCTAACTCAACAGAGTATTTGGAATTAGA
>JASDQU010188921.1:0-20355 GCA_032191745.1 Picea mariana | reverse complement strand
TTTCATTTTTTTAAATAACACTGGTTTGCAGAGTTTTATTTTTATAATTTATTTATTTTTAATGTAAATTTAAAATTAAAAAAAAAAATATATATATATATATATATACACACAAATTTTCAAATAGTGTTTTAGGAGTCAATTTCAAGTTTCTTCTCGGTGATGGTACCATCTCTCAAGGACACAATTTAAAGTATGTATTAATTTTAACTCCAAAACAAAATGGGTTTTACTGGTAGGATCACTTTTCGACTTGGGGTCAATTTTAAGGTTTCAAGTTTTTGTGATGGTCATGATTTCGAACAAGTCGGAATTTAAGGGTCTTTTTCAAGGGTTTTGTGCACAACTGTATCGATTCTCAATGTTGCGATATCAAATAAGTTGAAATTTTCAACACCCCCAAAAAAAGGGTGCTACCGATAGCACCTGTTTTTAAAATGGGGGTTGATTTTGGTGTTTTTGACACAAAAATATGGGTTTGTTTTACGAGAGTTCTCGTTTTGAGGTAACAATTCTCGCTATGTTGGTAACTATGTTACAATTGGTCACACGATTTTCATACCCCACCAAGAAAGGGGTATTCCAATGGTTGAAATATGCATAGGCAACATTTGATGGGATGAAGAAGGTGATGAGCACCTTCTCAGTATTAGCACTCCTATATTTCACACAACCCTTTGTCCTATAGTGTGACACGTCCAGTGAGGGGATAGGAGAAATGTTGATGCAGAACCGACACCCGATATATTTCGAGAGTAGAAAGATAAGGGATCTAGAGAATCTCTACATGATCTATGATAAGGAGATGTTTTCCATCATGCATGCACTAGCCAAGTTCAGACGATACCTAGTGGGAGTATACTTCGTGGTTAGGAATGACCACAACAGCTTGAGATATTTATTGGAGCGAGACCTGAATGAAAGGCAACATAAATGGGTGATTAAAGTGTAGGAATATGTTTTTTACATTAAATATGTAAAGGGGAATAAGAAAATAATCATTGATTCACTATCCAGGAGACCTACAACTTTCTCCATGACAAAAATTTCAACAAACTAGAGGTCCACTCTTTTGGTAGAATACTCCAAGAATACCTTCAGTTGTGATATGATTGAGAGAAGTATTTAGGATAACAGGTATAGGGTGGTGGATGACATCATCTAATACAAAGATAGGATCTATATTGTCCCTAAGTCCACACTCAAGGATAATATTTTGAGGGTAGTACATGACAAAGCACTAGTAGGGCACTAGGGGTATCTAAAGACCTACAAGAAGGTAAGAGAGATATTGTCCTATAAGGGACTCAAGGAGGATGTACTTCATCATGTGAGGGAGTGCATGAATTTCTAGTAGAACAAGTCAAAGACACAACCTGTTGTCCTGGTTCATCCATTGTTGATTCCAAAAAGAAGTGGGAAATAATTTCCATGGATTTCATTAGAAGGTTGTCGAAGGTACATGGTAGTGGACATATTAAATAAATATTCACAATTATTTTCCATTCCTTCAGAGTACAACACATATTATGTACCAGACCTATTATTCAAGGAGGTTTTCAAACTACATGGTCTTCCAAGGAACATAGTTAGTGACCCGGATAGCAGGTTTCTCAGCACATTTTCGCAGGAGTTGTTCAGGTTATCCGGGATAGAATCAACACCCAGTACTAGCTATCACACCCAGATAGATGGGAAGACCAATATAGTAAACAAATGGATTGAGAGGTACCTGAGGAACTATGTGTTAGGATAGCAGTGGGCATGGATAAAGTGGTTGTATCTATGGGATCATTGTTACAATACCAGGCATCAAATTTCCATCGGGATGATCCCATTCAGGGAACTGTATGGCTACGATTCCCCGTCATTTTTGGATTTGGTGCTTGGGGGGAGAAGAGCTCCCAAGGACAATATTGGTTGTAGGAAATCCAATTCATATTGAGAGTCCTGAAATATAATTTGCAAGACACTCATAATCAACAAAAGATGTATGCAGATAGACATAGGTGTTAGACATCAAAACTACTCACTTCAATGATGATCCATTGTCATCATTACTAGTGTCACAAGTGTCACATTTTTGGTCTCAAGTGTCGCAAACATCATACTGCCATCCTGCCTATGTCATGTCTCTAACGACATCATAAGGACACTTAAGACACCTTCAAATACTGGTTTAAGAAAGTGAAATCATCTGATGAGGAGTACAAAGCATTGGCCATGAAGAAAACCACTTAAAATGATTTTTGGAAGGCAGTGCTCCCCTACCCACTGTCAGGGAGTGCCAGCGCTCCCTAGCCTTCTTTGGGGGAGTGTTACAGCACCTTGTACACCCTTCTAGGGGAGCGCTAGGATTTTCTGAAGGAATTTTTGGCAAAACTCCCCTACCCACTGTCAGGGAGTGCCAGCTCTCCCTAGCCTTCTTTGGGGGAGTGTTGCAACACTCTGTGCACCCTTTTGTGGGAGCGCTGGCCAGTTTGAGAAAATTTTGGGTTGTTGAGGAGAATCAAGGAAAAATCCCCCTTATCTTGTAAATCAGTTGGATTCGAATCTGAGGTCAAGGCTACATCTTAGGGAGGATCCACAACTGATGGAGAAATATCATCAACCTATACCAAGAATCTCTAAGGTGGTTGGGTCTTTCCAAGCTTATATAAGGAGGCTTTCTCAAGGTAAAAGTAGATAGAGACATTGTAAGGCATCAAACTTATGATCTCATAAGGGAGATATCATTGAAGCATCATCATTCTATGTGTGGATTATTTGAGAAAGGGTCTGGACAAAGAGAGCTTGGTGAAGCTATTGCACCTACATTTATGGTTGTAAGCATTTCACTTTGCTTTCATTAATATAATCCTATGCTTGGACTCTTTCCTTTAAAGTTTGTGTACGTTTCATGAACTTGTTTCTGTTATAGATCCATTATGAAGTTAATCATGGTAGATTAGGAAGTATGTCTCATTGTTGTTGCTCATTTTATTGCAAGACCTTCTAAAGAACTTGGAGATCAAGATCATCCTGGATCGAGCAAGGACAAACATCGGTAAATGTATTTACCCTTGTTATTTCTTCTTCTTTGAATAATTTAGCTTCATGAAAAGGAATGTCAGTGTCCACAATATCACTTTTTTGTCTTGGTCATAGGGGTCTAGTATCCAAGAGGAAATTCACTTGTCCATAGGCAGATTCTCCTATAACAGAAATTAGCGACTCCACTGAGGAGGGACTTTGATTTTTGATTCCTTTCCTAGATATTGTTTTTGCCTTTGCTCATTTTTTAATCTTATGCATGTTATGTATCTGATCCTTAGATGTGTCGTTGGCTCTTGGATTCATCTTACACACTAAATTTTTTCATTTTTCCTGAGTTTTTTTTTATTTCTGGGCAAAATTATGAGTTCTAAGAAGCCAATGCTCCTCTGCCTTTACCACCAGGGCGTTGACACTCCCTTGTAGGATCCCACTGAGCATTACAATGCTCTAGTACCCTTGACACCAGAGCGCTGCCCCTTTTTATGAAAAAATCTTCTTGGGAGTATTTTTTCTCACTCTTCTTTTTGTTGATTCATCTGCTCAGGGTTTATGCTATCTTAGTGTGTCCTTGTTTAGCCTCCAATTATTTGATTTCTAATGATTAATGATGCTTTGTTTGGATTTTTCACATCTATTTTCCTTGCTTTGATTCACTCTTCTTCCCTAAGATTTGGAGTCGATCTACTACTTTCTCACTTACCTGATTGACTGAAAGTTGTTGTAAGGAAATTCAAAGATCTTTTCGCTATTTCATTTTGATATTTGAGGTCTTTTCTCCAAGCATTTCCTCCTATCTGGATTTGGTTTTCTTTTTTCTTGTTTGATCACAACGAGGGTGTGTTTTTGTTTATGTGAAGTTTGATTTCGGGTTGCTTAAATATCATAGATCTTGAAGTCTGATTAACATAGGAAGCTTTACAGCAAATTGATTATCAGTCACATATAAACAAAAGGATATTTTTTCATGATTGGTTTTTGGATATTGGAACCAATTTTTGAATATTTTAGCATCATATTGGATTCTTGATTGAGAAATAGTTGTATGAGGTTATTTCATTTTAGTGTTTGACAGTGAAAGGAAATTTCCTTCTCCTTCCCTTAACTAGACATTCATTGAAAGAAAAGATTGCTTATCATTTCTTATGCATGTTTTGGGAATTGAGTCATAATATCATCAGTTTCACTCTCATACACCTCTAAGTAAACAACAACCTTAAAATCAAGCGCTAAACTAAAATTTATCAGACTTTTTTACATTTATGTTAGCAAACCTACATTAGCTTAAGGTGTAGGGATTTGGAATAGGTTCAAAGGATAACTTTCCAAAGATGTCAAACAAACTTAGCATCTTGTGATAGGGAGAGAAAATCCAATTTTCGTATAGGATTTCTGGGATCCCCCTCTCACATAGGGGTTATGCACGAGGTCATGTTCGGGAGAGTTACGGATATTATCCCTCTGTGGTTCAATCATTCGTAGTAGTCAAATCGTATATTGGGGGTTCTTCTTGAGGTTCAACTGTCTTTATTTGGTCTTTGTGCTTTGTGAATTCTGAATCCGTTCGGGGTCCTCTGGAGTTCTACCTAATCACTTGTCCTCAGTTCTCTTGAATAATTTCAAAATTATTATCCTTCCCATACGTTCAGACTGGACTATCGACTGTACCCACCCAGGGGATGACGATTAGTTGGTGACCTTAGTAGCCATAATATTCAGGGTCTTACAAAAGGTGATGATGAAGGGAAGTCTCACTGTACCTGGAACAGACGTTGGTCAAAATCACTCGAGCTCCTTGGAGGGTAAATCCACATTTACTGCATGGAAGCTTGCACCAAAGCATAAGTCCGTTAAGTAGGTCACCAATGTAACTAATCCACCCGCTCTATCCCCGCCCCTTCCTATATTGATCTCGCAACGCTGGATTTCATCACCAATTAGTGGTTTCATTGTGGGAAGTTTTTTTTGATTGTTTTCTTCTTAAATTCATAGCATGTGTTGTTTGTTTTACTTAGTGGACCTTAAGTTGAGTCAGTGTTAATGGAATCAACACCTGAGTGTACCAATGGAGGAACCCCTTTTCCTCGGGAACCTTTCACCTTTCCTTATTTTGAAAACATTGGTCCTCCGTACATTGCCACACTAAGTCTTTCGGGACTCACCATAGGATTACCAGTTTGGTTTTTTTCCACTCTGGTGATCTTGAATGCAGGTGCTTCAAATGTAATCACACCACTCACACATAAACCTCATGTTGACCTTTCTCCTTCTTCACCCGTCAGGTCTCCTTCCATTTCTCCTTCTTCTCCTAGTGAAACCTCTAAAGCAAGTAGCCAAGTTGATAAGAAGAAGAAGAAATGAAAAGAGAAGAAGAATAACTAGAAAAGGACCAATCCTCCAACCATATCAGATGTTGGATCCAAGAAACAAGCTACTATTAATCGTACTGGGAGTGTTGATGAGGTCAACAAGATTAAAACGAAGAATCTGAAACCTAAATTCCCTTGCAGTCTTTTTAAGGGTGACCACTTTCTGAGGGATTTCCTTGGTATTCACAAGGTATTAAAAATTCAGTCCTCCACATCTTCGTCCCCTACTGGTCATGCCCCGTCAACTAGTGACATTAAGGTTTGTAAGAAGAAGATAACTGTCGAATTTCCTTATATGTTATGCAAAGGTGATCATTATTCTGACCTTTTTCCTCATATGGATGAGGATTCTTCTCTTTTGGAAAAGCTTCAACTCCCAACTGGTTATCGTAATATTTCCCCCAGCCCATCGTTAGTTGATGGAATGGTAAATTTGGTTCCATCCCCGGTCAGTCTGGTTGATCAGGTGGTCAATCTATTTTCATCCTCGGTTGAACCACTAACCAAAGTAGTTGATCCAGTACCGTCATCGATCAGCCCCACTTTTCGTCTGAAAAGTGAAACCCAAGTGACTGATCCAGTCACGTCATTGGTCAGTCCCACCCTTCATCTGAAGAGTTCCAACATGATCAATCCCAATCCTCCTCTGACGAGTGCCAAAGTGGTTGCACCAGTCCCTTCATCAGGCAATCTGGTTAATCATGTAATCAATCTGGTCACGTCCTTAGTTGAACCAATTGACAAAGTGGTTGATCAGATCCCATCTTTGGTCTATCCCACTCTCCCATTAGAGAGTGCAACCCAAGCAGTCAATCCATTTCCACCTGTCGACCCCATTCTTCCTTTAAATAATGAAACCCAAGTGGTCGATTTGATGTCATTATCATTCAATCCTACTCTTCCTTTAGAGAGTAAATCCAATTCTTCTGACATTTTTCTCGTTGTTACAGAATCTACGATGTTGGGGGGAACTCCTCCTTCTCCCACAAAACCCCCTCCAAGTAATGAGGCAATCCTTTTTTAATGGGGTGTGCTAACTGGACCTTGTCTCCCCTCTCACATTCCCTTCAAAATTACAGTACAGGTTTGTGGTCGGGACGTTACTCATGCACTAATAGATGAAGGTTCATCCATTATTATTTTATCCTCTTTTGCTTGGAAATATTTGGGTTATCCTCAGCTTGTGTCGGTTACCCAGACTCTATTTGCTTTTAACAGAAGAACCAGTCATTCTTTAGATCCTTCCTAAGTTTCTCGTAACTTTGGGAGGGAAAATTGTCTTTATTTATGTTATGGTAGTCCAAGACCCCTTGGATTTCGATTTACTCCTTGGGCGAGATTATGGCTATGCCATGAAATCTATTGTATCCACTCTCTTTCGTGTGATATCTTTCCCTCACAATGGAAGAATGGTGACTATTGATCAAATTTTGTCTGTTGGTCCTGACTTGATTATCAACCCAATGACCTCCCTAAATGGTTCTTATACGTATTCGGTATCACCCATGCCATAGGTCAATTATGTGGTGTTATCTCCCATGCCTTTAGCTGCCGATGAAGATGACTTAGATCTGGTAGTTGAATTGGTGATCTCTTCGGTAGGGATATTGGAGCCTGATCTCCTTACCCCTATCATGGCCCTCGACATGTGTTCCTTCCAGAGCATTGTTCTTCCATCCAATGAATATCTCTTGTAATCCATGACCAAGTTTTGTCCCTTGACATGGTGTCTGTTCATAGCATTATTCTCTTGGAAGCCATGATCAAGAGAAGTTCATGAGCATAGTTTCTCTTCTATGTGGAAATCTTGTTAAAAATTGAAACAGAGTCTATTATCATAGTTTCTCTTCTCTGTGGAAATCTCGTTAAAAAATGAAACAGAGTCTACGAGCATAGTTTATCTTCTTTGTGGCAATCTTGTTAAAAAATGAAACAAAGGCTAAGAACATAGTTTCTCTTCTCTGTGGAAAGCTCGTTAAAAAATGAAACAGAGGCTATGAGCATAGTTTTCCCTCTCTGTAACAAGCTCGTTAAAAAAATGAAACAAAAATCTAGGGATTCAACCAAAATCCTTGAGCACAGTTCTTTTCCTGTGTCAAGCTCATTAAAAAATGAAACAGTTACCTCTCCTATCAGGTCGAGTCTCTCGCCAGATCTCGTAGATGCCAAGTCGAGTCTTTCATTAGGTCTCATATTCGAACCTTCATTTCATCCACCTTTATACTTTTTCTCCATCTAGTACAGAAATTGGTGACAACCTCAAAGTCGGTGAATGAATTGAATCTTGGGGGGCATGTCTCCAGCCTTTGCTGATCATTTTGGAGTTAAGCCACTAGCTTTCAAGATGGGGGAAAAGTTCCGAGCTTAGTCTTTGTTGTTTCTTGTGCTCAAAAAAAAATGAGAGTGTAATCGAGTATACTTTTATCACTTTTTTGGACTCGTAAAGGTTATTCGAAAAAGGAACCCCCTGGAGTCTCCTTTAAGCTCTTTTCAGACTCTTTAAACATGAAAAGATTGAAGAGTGATCTTGCTTCCTTTCAAACTCTTTAAAAGGTTTGAAAGGGCATCTTTCGAGTGGTATTTTATCTCTTTTTCGACCTCTAGAGACTAACATTACGAAAAAGAACAACCCTGGAGTCGTCTTTAAGTTGTTTTCAGACTCTCTAAATATGAAAAACCACCGAGTTTACCTTCTCTGGACTCGTTAAACAATTATACATTGAAGGGACCATATGGGACCGAACCCTTACTTCTTCCAGTTCATTAAAAAAGATAAGAGGGACTTACCGAAGGTGAGTTATATCAAGCATGTGTTATCCTCCTCGAGCTCGTTAAATTAAAAATAGGTACTTGTCTATCTGGATGGGGGAAAATTGAAGGAAGCAAGACAAGCAGTTTTTGAGAACATTACCAATAACTCTTACAGTTGCCTTTGAACACGGCATTTCATCTTTTCATGCATTTTAATCCACTGAACCTCTGCACTAAACCAATCCTTTGAGTTTCCTTACTCCTTTGGGTCACCCAACGAAAGTCACAATATCCACTACATTATCAAGTTTTGGTCCATGTCAAGTTTTTGCTGTCATGCCTCAGTGTTCAAGGGAAGTGTTTGCCTCAATATTCAACCATCACAAATTCTTGTTTCAATACCCATGTCAGTCCATGTTCATTTTATCCACCAATTACATCTATGTGTCAGTTTCATGTCATTGATGGGGGATACACCAAGGCCCTCCTTCGACGAGTCTATTCCTTTCAACTTCAACACATTATCCAGGAGCTAGACTTAGAAACCAGTTAGTACCTTCGGACCTACATGCCTCAATGGCAGGCCTCCTCACGTCCGAAATTGGGTTTACATCATTGACCTCTGATCGAATGATTCCACGGATGTTCAACTTCTTCTCATCCATTCACATTCGTTGGAATGTACTAGAGTACATTTGGAATCATTGACATCAATGATGATTTCCCTTGCGCTTGTTAACGATTTACCTCATTGACCAGTAATCAAGTGGTTTCTACCATGCTTGACATCAGGGCATCTATTCACATGGTTAGATTCATACTACATCGGGATCGGTAAGAAGACCCTGGGTTGAGTCATCACTCTGATATATACTTTGCCCAGGTTGCGATAGAGTTTCTTTTAAATATTAACACATATATTGTTACATATATCCACTTTGTATTGGTCCATGTCTATGTCTTGTCATCTCATAGATCCACTATGTATTTTCCATGGCTACGATCAGTTCATGTCATGGGAGTATAGATCCACATTGTATCTTCGGTGGCTATACCTTTTTGTCAATATAATTATGGATCTGTAGTGTATATCGTGGCATCCATACCTTGCAAGTCTTTATCACCCAAGCATAGGTATGTTTTCCTTGTGTTTGAAACATGTCATAATATTTGTTTGATGGTTGTGTGCATCTTCTACCAGGTTCTCCGCGTCCATACCCTTGCTCGGAAAAGTCTAAAAAGTAATTCAGTGATTAGTTTCCATCTTCTGACTTTGCACTTTGGGGGGCAATCTGTTACATATCAAAATTACTCACTTCAATGATAACCCATTGTCGACATTACTACTTTCGCAAGTGTCACAAACATCATACTACCATCTTGCCTATGTCGTGTCTCCAAAGACATCATAAGGACACTTAAGACACCTTCAAAGACTGGTTTAAGAAGGTGAAATCATTTGATTAGGAGTACAAAGAATTTTCCATGAAGAAAACCACTTAAAAATGATTTTTGGAAGGCAGCGCTCCCCTACCCATTGTCACGGAGTGCCAGTGCTCCCTAGCCTTCTTTAGGGGAGCGTTGCAGCACCCTGTACACCCTTCTGGGGGAGCGCTAGGATTTTTTGAAGGAATATTTGGCAGCACTCCCCTACCCACTGTCAGGGAGTGCCAGCACTCCCTAGCCTTATTTGGGGGAGCGTTGCAATGCTCTATGCACCCTTTTGGGGGAGCGTTGGCCTATTTGAGAAACTTTTGGGCTGTTGAGGAGAATCAGGGAAAAATCCCCCTTATCTTGGAAATTAGTTGGATTTGAATCTGAGGTCAAGGCTACATCTTAGGGAGGATCCACAACTGATGGAGAAAGATTCTCAACCTATCCCAAGAATCTTTAAGGTGGTTGGGTCTCTCCAAGCTTATATAAGGAGGCCTTCTCATGGTAAAAGTAAATAGAGACATTGTAAGGCATCAAACTTATGATCTCATAAGGGAGATATCATTGAAGAATCATCATTCTGTGTGTGGATTATTTGAGCAAGGGTCTGGACAAAGAGATCTTGGTGAAGTTGTTGCACCTACATCTATGGATGTAAGCATTTCACTTTGTTTTCATTAATATAAATCTATGCTTGGTCTGTTTCCTTTAAAGTTTGTGTATGTTTCATGAACTTGTTTCTATTATAGATCCATTATGAATTTAATCATGGTAGAGTAGGAAGTATGTCTCATTGTTGTTTCTCATTGTATTGCGGGACCTTCTGAAGAACTTGGAGATCAAGATCAGCCTGGATCGAGCAAGGACAAACGTCGGTAAAGGTATTTACCCTTGTTCATTTTTCTTCTTTGAATAATTTAGCTTCATGAAAATGAATGTCAGTGTCCACAATAGCACTTTTTTGTCTTGGTCATATGGGTCTAGTATCCAAGAGGAAATCCACTTGTCCGCAGGGGGATTCTCCTGTAACAACAAGGTAGAGTGCAACTTTAAGTTTGGGGACCTATCGTTTCTCAAGTTGCATCCTTACAAACATTCATCATTGAACAAGAGTGGTGTAGAGAAGTTGAAGCCTCACTTTTATGGACCCTATAGAGTGATTAGGAGAGTTGGAGAGGTATCATACAAGTTGGAGCTACCAAAGGGTAGAAGGATACATAACACCTTCCATGTATCCTACCTCAAGAAGAAAATGGGACATCAGGTCTCCGCTTCGATAGATCTTCCTCCACTAGATGAGGAAAGGCAGTGGGTTTTGGATTTTGAGAGGATTGTTGATGTAAGGGAGAAGAGGTTGAGAAGAAGAATCATTCGAGAATACTTTCTCATATGGAGAGGATTTCCCACAGAGGATGCCACTTGGGAAGGAGAGAAGATCTTACAACATCCCGATATGGATTGCTTGAGAACAAGAAATCTTGGGAAAAGAGAACAATAATGTCCCCTTCCAAATTATCAGGACAAAGAATGACTTAGTATCCTATATGAATATTCTAGGCTATAGTCGACAAGGAAAAGTGATTCCCTGAGGTTTATTTCCATTCACTAGATGAAAAATCCTAAAGTGGCATTAAATAAAAATAAATAATTTTGTTTAAATGAAAATTGGATGGAAAATGAAGTGAGGGTTTGATTTGGTAAAAAATGGGAATAGTCTAGAAGGCCCGGAGGAAGGATAAATAGAGGGGTATCCCTTCACCTTGACATTGTGATTTGATCTCCCATTTTGGAGTGCTCTTAGATCCATTATTTCGTTAGGGTTTAACAAAACCCTTCAATAATTGCAGTTTGGTTTCGATGGTGCAATATCCACCCTAGCTATACAAGAGAGGGATCCATCCATGATTCAATCAGAGCTTCATTTGGGGTTTGTTTTCAATTGAAGGCATAAAAGGCTAGCACAAGGAATTACAGAGGTTTTCGAGAGAGTTTGATTGTGGATATTGCAGGTACCAAGGATATTTTAGAAAGTTGTATCTAGAGGCATCCTCCCTGGTTGAAGATGAGTTTACTGCAAGGCCCTGCTATATGCACAACCTTATCCCACGAGGATGTTAGTAATGGGTTTGATGATAACAACAATTCATTCAGGTTATATCCATAAGGTTGGACGATTATTTACGGAGTGGCAGCACTGAAACAAGTTGCAGCGAGATACAAGAGCCTTGGAGCAATTTACATCATTGGAATCATTCCAATTTTTTTGTTAGAGTATTTTTTTATTAGTGGATATTGCAGTTTCCCTGCAGCCACTAGATCTGTGTGTTTAGGAGTATTTTCAAGTTGTTATTATAGCCATTAGATATATTTTTATTTTGGTTATTTGGGGGTTCCAAACCATAATAATATGTCATTGTTGTGTTCTCTATTTTCTATGTAAAGGATGCATGCAATATATTTGACAATATTCCTATCTTGGAAACATATGAAAACAATTTGTAAGAACTTACCAACAACCTTAATGCAAGCAATTAACAAATTTAAAAAAAGAGAAACTACAATTTTTGGATAGTAAATATAATATTCTACCCTCGCCTAGTTGGGGAAATTACAGAGACCATGTGAGATTTTAATATTTTTAGGGCAATGCCAATCCTTCATAGCTTCAATTTTCTTAATATTCACTTGTATACCATCCTTACCAAAAATAAGACCCAGGTACTCAACTTTAGATTCTTCAAAAGAACATTTATATTTTTTGAGAAAACGTTGGTGTTGAGATAGTAGACAAATAACTTGATCAACATGGGAGAGATGGGATTGCCAAATTTTACTATAGATGATAATGTCATAAGAAAAAATAAGACAAATTGACAAAGTAAAGGACGAAAGACATGATTCATGAGACTTTGAAAAGTGGAGGAAACATTACAGAGGCCAAAGGGCATGACCAAGAATTCATAGTGACCCTCATGAGTTCAAAATGCATTCTTGGGAATGTCTTCTTCCTTCAAAAGTATATTATGGTAGCTAGAATGAAGATCAGGTTTGGTAAAGTACTAAGAACCACTTAGTTCATTCAAAATGTCATCAATGGTAGGGATGGAAAATTTGTCCTTGATTGTGATTTTGTTGAGAGCATGAAAATTAGAACACATGCACCAAGAAACTTATTTATTGAGTATCATGGCTACTTGAGAATAATAGGGGTTGGTACTCGAATGAATAACACCCGCTTCTAGCAATTCTTGAAGAATTTTCTCAATTTCATTTTTTTCCAAAAAGGGATGATGGTAAGAGAAAACATTTGGAGGAATACTTATAGGTACTAGAGTAATGGAATGATCATGGATGCCATGGGGGTGTTAAAAATAGCTTGGTTTTAGGAGATTATAGAATCAAGGTCAACATGAAAAGAGGGTGTCTCAACAACATGAATAGAATGGAGTTGGGAAATAATGCTAGAATGACCCTTTTTTAGTAGTTTTTCCATTCAGTGGGAGATGATAATATTAGGTGATCATGTCGTGATGCCTTGGAAATTATATAGGTGTCCTTCTTGTTGGAATTTCAGTGTGAGGTCCTTAAAATCCATGGTAATGGGGATGAGAGTGCACAAACATTCAACACCAACCACTATGAAACTACCTCCCATGTCTATATAAAACATATGAGATTCCAGGTAGTACTGACCAATTTGTAGGCACAAATTTTCACAACACCTCCCACATTTCATGGAAATTCCATTGGAAATCATGACTTGAAAATTGTTGACTACACAGATATAGAAATTAACTTATTGGACAAGGAATAGATCAATAAAATTAGGGGTCCTTCCACTGTCAACTAGGATGATGACTTTCCTATGTTTAATGTAGCCAATTGACTTGAAGGTTTGGGGAGAAGAGAATCCAGTGAGCGCATTTAGAAAAAATAGTAGTTCAATTTCGAGAGGTCAAAGGGATGATAAGGATCATTTGCTTTGGGTATCTCTTCGACAGAAGAAATATCATCATCCCTTTCATAAACATCCTAAGAAATATCCATAAAAAGCTTATATTCGTTGCACTTCTGACCCAAAAAAAAATTATCATCACAATTATGAGAAAGGCCCTTGATTTAGCATTCAACCATTTTTTTCCCTAGTTAATTTTTGGATCTTGAGAGGAGTAGTAAGAGGGGAATGATTGGTGGGTCTAGGGTGAGGAATCAAGGAGGGTTTTTTGTTTTGGGAAGAGACAATTTGTTATTTTTATTTGATGTGTTTAGTATCTTCTGACCAAGTATGGGGGTGATCCTTGAGCACCTGGAGGTGTATTTCATCCTTTAGGCCACTGATAAAGCATTCCCTTATGAAGACATGGAACATTCCCTCTATTCTGAATCCAAGTGCTCAAAGGTGGTTATAAATTCTTCCACTATGAAATATTGTTTCAACTTGGTCAAATGGACTAAATGGTGGGTTTCTGTGTCAAATTTTTCATAAAGCTCTGCAACAAACTATGTCTAATCTAGGTGGATCTCGGTGGCCATCCACCTTCTCCATTGAATAAATTTTTTCAAGCATGTGGTTTTGATAAACAATGATATTCACCCTTTTTATGGGGAATGTAATGCAATTCCTACAGTGTTAATTCATTAGATACCATTAGACCTCCATAGTTAAGCATTCTTGGCTAGTATTACTAGAATGGGTGACCTCCTAGGAAGTCCTAGTGTTTTACATGCCTATGGAATTTTGTAAACTTAGACCAATTTATCCCACATGCATCATGGGAAATATTCTCCTCTCACTCTCTCATATATAATCGAGGTGAAGGAGGTACTTTAAGCATGAAATGGAGTGTGATGTAAATCGTGTTGCAAATGAATCATAGCCAACATCTCTTTCTTTTTAGAGATAAGATACCAACATCCTACCAATTTCATTTCACTCTACATTTTTCTGTAGTTCTCGAATATTTCATTCATTAATAGAAATTGAGTATTGTTGTATCTTTGTGTTTCTATCATATTTTTGTGTTTCATTTTGTTCCCCCATAAATCTAGATCAATGGTATCAGATCATGTCCCCGATGAGGTCATGGTATAAATATTTGGGTCTCGAGCTAGTTTCTCCTGAGGAAAACCACTCTCGCCAGCCGAAATTACCTCCTATGTTGGAATACAAGAGATATGGTAGAGTAGGATATCCTTTCAAGACGTTGTTACAGGAAGCCCTTGTGTGATAGAGGAACAAGATGACGGAGAAATTTACTCATATACTTCGATGACTATTGATGTTGTCCAAAGTGTATTCGAAAAGAAACCATTTTGTAGGTGCAACACCCTTCAATGTAAAAGTCAATTTTGATATTCCCTTATTTGAAGGCCAAATAGATGCAGATGCTCTAAAAAAATGGTTTAATCTTCTAGAAGGTTATTAGTTTGTCAAAAAAAAAATTGAGAGACAAAATATCACCTTCACGCTCCTTAAATCTCTTTCCCATGTCATAGCTTGGTAGGAAGGTTACCGAGAGAGGTACATCGTAGATGAATCTATAGAAGATAACCCACTTGGGCAGCCTTTGTAGATTCCCTCAAGGAGGATTCCTACCATGTCGAAAAATATCATGACCATTACATGAGATAAATGACCTTGCATTAGAAAAGAGACCATATGGTCCCATAGTACACCAACCTCTTTCATACCTTATGCTAAAAACTAGGTAACAAAGGCCTCGAAAGACACCTCTTTTTGAAGTACCACAATGTTCTGCATAGGTACATTCAAAAAAATATGTATTTCTTGTACATCTCCTAACTATGAGTTTCTTATCGGTATACAATCAAAATTGAGCAGAAATTCTAGTAGTGGAGTAAGCGAGAGTTTGGGTTTGCAAATACACCACAATAGAAGCATGGAAAAGGAAACCCTAACTCATAGAATGAAGGAAAAATAAATGAGATTCAATATCAAGAATATAGTCCAAGAAACTAACTAATAAGGGTGATGGGAAGTCTAAGAAAGACACCAAAAAGTGGTGTACTTCCACAAATGACCCTGGCACAACACCTATGAACGTCACTCGAAATAGTCATTGGCAAACATGATCAAAGAAAAAGAATTAGAACCTGATTTGAACTTTAATTAAAATCACAATAAATGGAAATAAATCATTGATGTAGAACCCACTGATACCATCATGGCCACAAAAATAAAACCATGAGAAACAGAGGAACCTGAGGAGGGGCAGTGCATGTTCCACTCACACATGTGGGTAAAGGGTACCCCACTACATTTCATTGTTGACAACAAGACTTAGAATAACTTGATATTATCCTAGGTTGTCAATATATTGAAGTTGCCAACAATTCCACACCCCCAACCATACACCATTGGATGGTTGATTCGGGGATGAGACATATGTGTTATCCCACAGTATCACCTATCCTATGGAATTAATCCCTTCAAGGACAAGGTACTTTGTGATGTTTCTCCAATTGAACTCTATGATGTTATGTTAGTAAAACCATACATGTGGAAACTGTTACACATTAAATTTACTCACTTCGACAGTGTCGCAAGTGTCATCATCACAAGTGTTGCAAGTGTCGCATATTGCTCACAACTGTCGCAAGTGTCACATATTGTTCACAAGTGTCGCATGTTGATTCACAAGTGTCGCAAATGTCAAACAAAGCATACTGCCATGACGACGACACTAAAGAGACACTTACAATACATCAAACACTTAATTTGGAAGAGTAGGAATGCTTAGCTGAAGTCATGGACCTTTTACCATCTGAAAACACTGAAAAAACTAGGTTTTTGGAGGGGAGCGCTCCCCTATACCTCCTCTGGGAGTGCTGGCGCCCCCCCTCACACTGCTAGGGAGAATTATAAAGCTTCCTTGGCCCTTTTAAAGGAGTGCTATATATCTTTGGAGCGTTGGCGCCCCCCTTAAGCCTAGTAGGGAGCGCTACAACGCTCTGATGGCCCTTTTGAGGGAGCGTTGTCTATTATGGGCAGTGGTTAAGTTGTTGAGATGAATGGGGGAAGGATCCATTCATTCTTGGAGGTCAGTTGAGTTTGAATCCTCAATCAAGCCATGATCTTAGGGCAGATCCTCAACTGAAGGAGGAAAATCCTCAACTTCCCCAAGGATATCTCAAGTGGTTAAAGCCTCTCCAAGGCTATAAAAGAAAGCTTTCTCATGGTGAAAGAGGTCTAGAAAGAGAGAATCATACCAAACTTATGATCTCATAAGTGGTAAGGGAATGAAAAGGGAGAATCACACCAGGCTTATGATCTCATAAGTGCTACTGGAACAGAGGTGATTTGAGGCAAGAGACCTATGATCTCATAGGGAGAAATCAGTGAAGCTATCAACATTCAGATCGTGGATCTTTTGAGCAAGGGATAGACAAGGAGGACTTGACGGGACTGCTGCAATCCATCTACAACTGTAAGCAATGTTTTGTCCTCATTAATATAATTTGCTTGGCCTGTTTCTTTCTAATTCGTGTTCAATCCTACATGAGTTTGTCTCTTTAGTAGATAGATATATTTAGGGCTAACCTTTATAGAGTAGGAAGTGGTTGTACTTTGTTTGTCTACAGGGTTCATCGAGGAGCGAAAGATCAGAGCTCAACTTGGAGCGTGCAGGGACAAACCTCGATTAAAGGTACTTCTATTCTCCTTCTTTCTCACACACTAGTCCACCTAGATCTAAAAGGAAGTCAGTGACCATGATAATCACTTTCTGTCTTAGAGTTAAGAGTCTTAGACAAAAATAAAACCATGAGAAACAAGGGAACCTGAGGAGGGGTAGTGCATGTTCCACTCACACATGTGGGTAAAGGGTACCCCACTACATTTCATTGTTGACAACAAGACTTAGAATAACTTGATATTATCCTAGGTTGTCAATATATTGAAGTTGCCAACAATTCCACACCCCCAACCATACACCATTGGATGGTTGATTCGGGGATGAGACATATGTGTTATCCCACAGTATCACCTATCCTATGGAATTAATCCCTTCAAGGACAAGGTACTTTGTGATGTTTCTCCAATTGAACTCTATGATGTTATGTTAGTAAAACCATACATGTGGAAACACCATGCTATTTATGAGTCTCGACTTGTAGTGTCATTGTTACTCTATGAGGTCATCTCTACAGGGTACCAAAGATAGCTCCAACTACTTACACTTCATTAATATTGGAAAAATAGTGCCACAAAGTAATATCTCTAACCAAAATTTTTTCCCTTCTCATAATTTAGTCAAAAAGTGAACAAAGGTCACTTCAACCACTACACCCTCGGCCCAAGACCTTTATATCCAACAAAATTAGGTCGACAGGATTGTAGAGGAGCATGAACATATTTAATATTAATCTACATGTGTTCCTTTTCACTACCACTTCCTGCATTCCATTTACTTGGTGCCCGCTTCTCCCTTACCGAATGGTTAAATATATAGATGCTCCCTTCTAGAGAATGAGAGTGTTTTGTATGTTCAACATATCTCTATTGGCCACAATACTATTTAGGTGTCCTTGGGGTTACATTCATTATCCCCCATTGATATATCTCTTCTTGCTACATATTTACCAACATATTCCTCCAGTCAGTCCAAGGCAGATTATGCAACCAAATTTTGGAATGGATCCATCACCTCCACCAAAAGTTTCATGATATCCTTCCATAGGCCAAGTACAAGCAGGACAAATAATTAAACAAGGAAAGTGAATCACCAAATTTCAGATTCAACAAAAGTTTTCCCATATCCCAAGGAAACTTGACGCAATGGGGATCATTGCTTCCTAAGGGGGAAAGGATATATCTAGGTGGATATCATTGGCCATCCACCTTCTCCATTGAATCAACGTTTCTGAGCTTGTGGTTTTGATAAACCATTTTATCCACCCTTTTTATGGGAATGCAATGTAATGCCATGTCCACTTGTAATCTAATGTAATTCCTACAACGTTAAGGCAAAGGATTCCATTAGAACTTCGTAGTTAAGCACACTTGGGATAGAGTAGTACTTGGATGGGTGAGCTCCTAGGAAGTCCTAATATTTTACGTGCCTATGGAATTTCATAAATGTAGACCAATTTATCCCACATGCATCATGGGAATTATTCTCCTCTCACTCTCTCATATATAATCGAGGTGAAGGAGGTCCTTTAAGCATGCAATGGAGTGTGAGTTAAAACTTTTGTGAATGAAGCATAACAAACATATCTTTCTCTTTAGAGATAAGTTACCACAATTATAGTGAGTTCATTTCACTCTGCATTTTTTAAAGTTACTGCATATTTCATTCATTAATAGAAATTGAGTATAGTTGTATCTCTGTGTTTCTATCATATTTCTTTGTTTCATTTCATTCTCTCATGAATCTGGATCATTGTCTAAGAAACATACCCCTGGCATGAATTTTTACACCATTTCCAAAGTTTAGTATCCATATAGAGAATTGTTTTCCAACTCATCAATAATGACATTAATGACATACAAAAAAAGATAATGCTCCATTTAGTGACCCATCCCGTGGGATTTGAGCCATCAAATTTATTGAACATAACTTGGGGAAGGGAGGGGTCACGATGAAAGGAGTTGGAATGAAAGGCCATTGTATGGGAGGATTCAAAACCATCTAATCATGGTGGTTGGTTAGAGAAGGGAGGGCCCTAGGATCGGTTCAACAACTGGTTGAGAGTGGCTTTGATGGTGTTGAATTCTCCTATGAATTTGTTATCGATGGAGTCAAATTTATTCCTTACTTGGACCTTAAAGACTTCAAATTTGGACTTGATGGAAGCAATGTCAAAAGTAAGTGTTTGGATGTTCTCCTTCCTCTATTTTGTTTTGTCTTGCAGGTATTAGTTACGAGTGGTGGTCATTTAGGAAGTAGGGATGCCTGGGAGGGGGAGTGGGTTCACTGAAAAAGGTTGATAAGTGATATATACCACTATGGTCAAGCATGCAAGAGAAATGAAATGGGATAGGGGGGAAATAAGGATTTCGGGAAGGGGTTTGGGTCCATGGAAAAAAAAAAGGATTAAAAATGATGCGTACCACAATGATCAACGTGAAGAGAGTAATCCAATTGGATAGGTGCAAATAAGGGTGTTGGTGAGACTGCTATACTATTTTATTGTTTAACTTCTATGGAGTTATACTCCAGAGTAAAGGATACCCCAGTGACGAAATGCCCAAATTGTTAATGTTGATTAAGGTTGGTTGTCATTGATGTCAACCCTTGAAGAAATCCCCGTAGCACAAACGTTTAGGTAATGGACCCAATATTTTTTTATGTAAATATGACTCATTATTGTTTTTTCATGGTTGATAAGAAGTAAATATGGATGAACTCCAAAGTGGTCCCCTTATGGTGGAAGCCCTCATGGGAAGACGCTTTGTGGAGTAAGAGAACCCATGCTTAATTGTGAAATAATGAGATGAAGGAAAGTGCATTTGTCAAAGAAAATATCCTATATGGATAGTGCTTGTCATGTCATTTTTGGTGGTATGTGGAACGCCACATAATTCCTCACAGTTAGAGAGTTATGGCCATGAGAAGTTGGAGACCCCAGGTTTGGGTAATGGACTCAAGTTTGTTTGATGGGTAATGGTATGATTTATGATATATTTTCAGATAATACTATTCTATATCAATAGTACATGTCATTTCATTTTTGTTGGTATGTATAACATCACATAACTCCTCACGGTTTGAGAGTTATGGCCTTACGAAGTTGGAGGACCCTC